>CM076670.1:6463051-6662051 GCA_038496675.1 Rachycentron canadum | reverse complement strand
GGATTTTTATTATTATATTTCTGTTTTTTATTATTATATGTTGCTATCTGTTTAATAGTAATTACCACCTGTGGGTCGTAATGTATCTGCTTTTATATTTCAGTGTGACTAAGGCCTCATATGGGCTTCATAACACCTGACTTCCTGTCTTGACCTAGAAACCTGTGTCCAGCTTGACACATCTTAACCTGACCTGCCTCTTCAGTTTCCATGGTTGATCATATGACTTGGATGCGATTAGAGTGAAATCACCCCATAACACTTACTCTCCATTTAACAAAACCTGGCTTTAGCCCAGAAAGGGCAGAAAAGAGGATGAGATACCAAAAGTTTGTGAGCACGAGTCTGACACAACATTTACACTGCAAAAATGTACAAAAAAGTTATTTTTATTATTAAAATATGGGCTTTTTTTTGTTGTTGCAGGATTGAGAAAATCCCATTGTTTGAAATATGTATTACATTTTAATGCAATTTCGTTTAAGGATGAAAATTGTTAACAAAATTGCCACTTTTTAATAAAGATGCAAAACTCTATGGGGAAATTAAATGAATGAATGTTTTTGGGGTTGTTTTGTGTCCGTTGATAAGCAAATTACTTCACCTGAAGGTGACCTCGACGCAGAACTGAAAAACCAGTTTGAGTGTTTACAGATGCATCCACAAGTAACTTTATCCGTGATGGGGGTCAAATCCTGAATTTGAAACTTGTCTGGTGCTGTTTCAGAAAGATGTTACAAATTTCAAGAGAAAAGTGTTATAAAAGTTGATATGACTTGTTCTACTGGCTAAACTCATTTTTACAAAAGGTATTTATGAATAACAGTCCAGTTCAAATAAGTCAGATACAAGCATTGAGTGTATGCATGTGGGCTTGTATGTGTGTGAGCTTGTCTAATCATTTTCCCACGACAACATGTGAGTGTGAGGGGATAAAGGTTTTCAGACACAGGCTTTTGGGAAGGAAAATACTCGGAATATCACTGAAAAACACTGGAGACTTTTTCTGCTCCGGCTGCAGTTGACAGGGTGCTGCAACTCTTCAAGTAAAGACACAAAACATGACAACAATATGACACATCAGATGCAAAATAGAGATTTTCAAAAAAATACAGGAAGTGGTGGTGCATAAATGCCACTCGTCTGTGTTTTACTCCACTGATTCCTCCTTTTTTCACAGTTTTTGCTCCTGTGAAAAAAGGCAAGAATGAAACTTTGACATGACTGAAAGAGAATTGCTGAAAATTATGAAGAAGGCAGTTAATATTTGGGAAAGATGCTTATTTTGCAGAGAGCCACATGAGTTCGATACTACTGTTATATCTATCTGTAAAAAAAGAAGCTTAGATTAGCATAGCACTTAGCATATTAGCATCAAGAGACTTAGCATGTTAGCATGAAGATGGTCAATACATAACCTACAGTAAAACCCAAAATGTCAAACTATTTCTTTAAGTATAAAGCTGGAGTCAGGTGAAGGTTAACTTAGCTTAGCATAAACCACCCAGCCAAGAAATATTTCCCCACATAATCCAAACTAAAACCACAAATTATCATGTTAGTACACAAATATTAACCTACATGTCAATTAATAAACTTTTTAAGGTAATTTACTACCTTCGAGCTCCTTATGCTAGCTTTATAGGAACATATATGCCACATATAGGCGCATCAGTCTTTTCATTAACTCATTAGATTTAGCATTTACTCATCTTTAATATCTTTCTTAAAATGTAAAAAAACTGAGGGCCGAAAGTTTCCCTCCATCTGCTGATGATCATGTGATATGACTGAAAACTAGAGAGCAGCTACTAAGTGAAAAATGTGGTGCGATTGTTTTCTCAGCTGCTGTTTCCAAGGTCAAGAATCTTCGAGAAGGTTTTATGGCTAAATCAAAAACAAAGATTAATCATAAATTCTGAGAAACGTTGACCTTGCTGTGTTGAACCTTTCTCCCAATAATTTGAATCTGTAGCACGACCTCCAGACTAAATCTTACTGTCCATCACTTTTCATACCAAAAGCAATAACTTTGATCCCTTTTCAAACATTGCTGAATATCCTCATCATTGGGCATCAGTCATCAGAAAAATAAATGAAGTTTGGTTGGTACAGACAAGTATTCACCTATAAAACTGTTTCTTAAAAAAAAGAAAGAAAAACATTATCAATAAACATAACATGATTAATAATTAAAACTAATACAGGAGCTTTTATCTCCTTTGTTGATTGTCAGTGTCATTATGTTTATTTCCTCTTCTGTCCTGTACATTAAGTGGAGCTCTAATCTTTTTCACCTATCACAGGCAAACAGATTCTCTGACATCTCCTATTTCCTACTGCTAACCTGAAATCAAACTAGAGCAGTAGACTTGGAGAAGAGAGAGAGCCTTCACAAATCAGTGTCTCTCCTCCCAGCATGCTTCAGAAGAATTGGGTCAGGGCTCATTGGTAGTTATCTTTTCTGGGGTCTAGTGTTGAGGCAATTGGGAAATGTAAGGGAAGAACACAAGATAATGGGGATGAAATGATGGTTGATCTCCAGCTGTTGTGTGTCAGTGATTGGATTTGGTATAATTTACCTCTAAGATAATGAAGCTTCACCCCTGAGTGGCCGAAAATTGGTGCAACTTCGGTCACATGCCAGAACTGGGCTTTTAGTTTATCGAAACACAGACCACTCAGAGAATTAGGAATATTTTTTGAGCCTGTACTGAGCAGGTGCAGGTTTCTCCTTTGACTTAATTTTCAGCTGCTTTAAAGATAAATTGTTTAAGTCATGGCTGGTTTATCTGGCCCGCCCGAGAGAGAAGAAAGGAGGTGGGGTGAAGTGTGGGTGACTCATAGGTTTCCCCATCACTGAAAATACAGGTTATGGTTGGAAAAAAAAATACAATGATGACAAAAGGAGGGCCCCGGCTTATAGAATAAATGCTGCTGACAGTGAAGTGGCTATTTTGAGGTTGTGTAAATAAGAGGTAATGCCATACTGTACATACTGTAGGACACACACACAAACACACACTGTGTGACCTATAGAGACCTCCTGCACAACAAACAAGTGGTGTAATTATATGCCTGTGTGGCTCTGCAGGTGGAATGTGCTAGCGATAGTCAAGCCCTTGTTGTCATAAGGACTGGAAGCAGCCCCAATAGCCAACAGACATGAGCTCACCATCATTACAATGAGAGGCGTGGCCAAGCCCATCACCGCTGTGGACCTGATGTTGCCGTGGAGACAGGACACACACACACACACACACACACACACACACACACACACACACACACACACACACACACAACACACACACACACACACAGATTGGCTTAGAGTGACACCACTGGGAAATTAAAATGGTAGCCCAAAGCAACAGGATTTTATTGGCCAATCACGGCTTGATCTTGGATGTGTTTACCTTGCGAGTTTGTGTGTGTCAGTGAGAGAGTGTGTGTGTTTGTTTGGAGCAGGGCACTGTACAGGTGCGCTGCACATGCATCACCTAATTATACTGACAATGTCAGCCAGTGTTGGAGAAATATTCACCACGCTTGTCTGGCGTTCGGCATCAAGCACAGAAGAGCAATTACTGGCCTATCAAACCTTTTTACAGCTCTGTTCTTGCTCTGCTTGTGTGTGTGTGTGTGTGTCAGAGTTTTTTTCTCTCTAGAAAAAAGTAAACATGAATTACCTGTTTCACAGACAGCATGCAACATAACTTATTGCCACTGATACTTCAGGACTGAGTTAATTGTAGCCAATTAGACCAGCGCTTACTCGCATCAGTCTTTGTCTTCTCTGAAATCAAAGGCTGTAAATAAAAACACGCTCACGTCTAAAAGCAGACACATGATTGCAATGTCTTGTAGCAACCACTAATTACAGTGAAAAGCCTGAGGCGGTGAAGTGGAGGCAAAAAGTGAACCATTTTATTACATTAAAATGTTTCATACAAACAATGCATACACACTAGTTTCATATTGCTTCAGACATAAGTTTCTTTTCTGTTTGAATTCCAGTTAAACAACTCTGTAACAAAATGTAAGTACAACATTTATGAAAATATAAATCTCTAAACAGGTAAGTCAGTCCTGACAATACAAAGAATACCATAGAAACATTCATTACCAGTATGCCAACTATGAGTTGCAAACATGTAAGTTATTAAAAGTCATTCAAGTTACTTAACATACAATAATACCATTTACTGGCTTCCATATGGACACATTCAAATATACTCTTAAACTGGCATTCCAATATATTTTATAAGAGGACTCTTTTTTTAAACTTTTTAGCAAAGATAGCACATTTTCTCTATCATAAACATAATCACGGTAGAACACTGAAACAATTTGGTAACAATATAATTACAGTACAAGCCTCAAAAACAAATGAGACAGTCAACAAAATGAAACAAACTATAATTTGGACTTTGGCAATTACATTATATAATATCTTTCTTTTTTTTTCAATTTAGAAACTCTTGAGTTGTAGGGAATAAAAGTATTTTAAAGCTTGATGCTGCTACCCGGTTTTGAAATTATCCAAGGGCCATAATCTCAATGTTTCAAAACTAGTAAACATACAATAATATGGAATAGCCCTTAAAAAGTATATGTCAAAGTGTAAGTGTGTGGGTTTTGTTTTAATCATGCCTGGTAGATGGTTGGTTTCATCAGAGCTCAAAATTGCAGAACACAAATTCAGTTTTGGGTTATTACAGACATGCTTTTATAAAAGCTATCATGGCACCTGCAAGGTACAACCTCATAGACTCCCAAATATTCTTTTAGATTGTCAGCAAACCAGATCTTGACAGCTTTCACTCTATATCGGCCAGAATCTATGGGCTCACATACAGAACAGGTCAAAAAGATATGGAGCTTGTAAATAATATGTAAGAAGAATTTCAAAATCTGTCATCGTGTATTTTTTCCGTAAACATGCACTAATAGTTTTGCTTTTTTTTTTCAAGATTGTTCAAGACAAAATAACGTGTGGTGTCAATGCTGAGGTTACGCAATTAATCTGAGAAAGTAACTTGCTTGTGTGAACATCTGAGTACAGAGTTATTTATTTACAGGGCAGGATATGACATGCAACAAAGTTTCCTGACCAAACCATTTTGTTGTTATGTGGCATGCACTGTAACAATGTGGCTACCAAGGCGCTCGTTGAGTACAGATTTAAAGCAGAAGGCACATAACAATTTTTTTTTAAAAAAAGGAAATTTAAAGGGAAACCTTTGGCCCTGATTTTGGTTGTAAAAACAAGGCTTCAATTTGTATGTGTAACTTAAATGTGTCGTCATCTGTAATTTCAGTGACAGTTTTCTGCTTTGAATCTGTACTCAGATGTTCACAAAAGCAGTTTTTTCTTCGTGTAGCCTCCCTGTTAATATTATTTGTGCCAACAATTTTCAATGACAATTAATTTTTTCCGACACATCCATGACCTTTAAGATTCTATTTCTATTTCTAAGTTTTTTTTCACAAGTTTGACAAACAGCAACAGGTTTTGATATTTTTTTTCTCACTTTCCAAGCACAACATCTTATTGACCCTCATTCGTTCCCACAGACTTCCAATTTGTCTCTTGCCTGTTAAGATGATGACATTTCGTATCAATACCAGGAATATATAGAGAGACTAGCTGCAGCCTGCAAGTACCTGGATGGCCTTGTGTATTTTGTAGGCAAATCCGACACCTGTTTAAGACAAATCTAGCTCACTTTAAACAACTTATACAATGTTAAATATGGATAAATCTAACAATTTCTCACAAACCACTCATAAAGTGCTTCCACCTACTGTCTAAACCTCTAGAGCTAATCAATCTGTCCTTTTCTACTGAAACATTTGAACAAACTCCACTAAACCTAAAGCAAGTACACTGGTTAAGGCGTGAATGTGTATGGTGCTATGCTACACTGTATGCTCAATAGTGGTGTTTCCCTTAAAACCAACAGCACACAAATTGATGGAACAGCAGGTAAAGTCACATCCAATTTACGTAAACTGTTCCAAGAAATTTCTACAACTATCATTACGAAGAGCAATGCCATCGACCTCTCATGTTGTTGACTGGATTTCAGTACACTGATCGTTTAGATTTAACGTCAATGCAAGTATTATGTAACTGTGTGTATACTGTGTTTACAAATTCCCTGCATTTTCATAAATCTTGTAATCTGCACATAAAGAACATTTTAAATTCCAGGCACTCACTTTGATTGCATTAAGCACAACATAACATTTTTAAGGAGTTGCACAAATTGCAGCAGCCAAAAAGAGATATGTACATATGTTCATAGTTCTTCCATTTTGTACAGTACCGACTGATGTAAATACAAACATAAACATATTCTTTTAAGAACAACATTATGGCTTAATGTGCACAATGTAAATAAAGATAGTGTACAATGAAAGTGGCTAAGATCACTGGAATGGCTCTGAAAATGACCAAGATATTTGAATAATAACTTTGTTCTTCAAATGCAAAAGGACACATAATGGCAACTAATAACTCACTAATAATTTTTTTTCTTCTTTTCAAAAACAAAGCATTTTCCTAACAGTCTTCATGTGTAAAACAAACTGAAACTATATCATAAGTTGGAAGTAAGTAATACATCATTTGAGTGCAGCGTTTAAAACGGTCGGCCCATTAACTACCCAGAGGGCTGACATCTGCAGCTGAATCACGTGGCTGTAAACAAGAATCAACTGCAACCCCAGAGATTCTAAACTTTTGTCATCTACCTCCACCCTTCTGTCCTAATGCCACCTACTTTTTTGTTCCTCACCCATCACTGCAGCAGCTCAGTCTTTTTTGTCGGCGTGGTGGACTCACCTTCACCGGAGTCGGACACATTGATGGGGCTGTCCCTGGAGAACACCTCTGTTGACTCCCTCCAAATGCAGTCGGCGACGGTCTTAAAGGAATGGTTGCCGCATTTGGGCCGCACCTTCTGCGAGGCATTGTTGACAATCTGTCGGCTGTTGGAGGTGGCTATCTTTATCTTGAGGGCAGCATCCACACGGTCCACCACTGTGTAAGTGCCGATGCTGCCGTCTTCAAAGCCAATGATGATGTTCAGTGCTCTCTGGGAGAGAGACAGGAAGGTGGGAGTCTTGTAAAGTGAGCATGTACCAATGCTCTTTCCATCAGCAAGGCGCATCACGATAAGATTGGAAACAACACCGGCATCGTCATCTTCGTCACAGTTCCGGAAACAGACGTACACCAGATAACGTCCATCTCTAGATAATTTCTGACGCCAGATTATACCAGCAGCATGGACAAGCCTCAGCTTCCCACTGTGAAGGTCCAGGACATTAATATTCTCATCACCCTTGGAGACAATTCCTAGTTTCCCATTGGGTGAGATCTGGAAGTCCTCTAGATTTTTGAGGAAATTGGTTGGCAGCTGGACTCGCCTGCACACCGACTCATCCGCCACACTCCAGATGAAGACGGTCTCTGTGGATGTGATGAACACCACACAGTCGGGGCAGTCAGGAATGAGCTTGAAGTTGATGATGGTTATACCATCGTCACAGACAAACTTCTTGGACACGCTGCCTGACCACAGGCTGACAGCGAGGAGTTTGTTTTTGGAGGTTCCCACAAGGAAAGTGTTTGCCGTGGTGATCAGTGCATTTTGGAGGGTGACTAAAATGTTGCACACCTTGTGCCCAGTTGCAAGCCTCCAGACTCTGGAGGCGTTCTGCTCACAGAGAGACACCACAAACTGGTCATTGTGGGTGATTAGCAGCTGTGATATTCTCTGTCCATTGATGCGGAAGATGTTTTCTCCAGTGTTGGTTTGCCAAATGTACTGGCTGGACTTGTCATCTGAGGTCACCATGAGATCCCCTGAGGAGGTTAGGACACAGTTCTCCACTATACCCTCATGCTTGAAGACTGTCTCAATAAAGCCAGTGCTGAAGTTCCACTTGTGCACAGCTTCTGAGCCGTCCATGGTGAAGACGTAATCCTCTCTGCCAGACAGCAGCAAGGTCTGGATCTTCTTGCCTGTTTTGTCGATATTAGACATGGCAGTGATGATATCAATGTCCCAAACAGAGAGCACTCCACTGCTCGCAACAGAAAGCAGCAGGTTGTGGTGGACTGATTTAATGAGTTTGACAATAGCCCCTGAGATCTCAATCAGGCTAGCCATGCACTGTCCACTGTCCCTCCTCCAGACAAAGATGGAAGAGGTGTTCTCCATGGAGGCCACAATGCTTTGTCCATTCTTGGAGAGAACAGCAGCAACAAAGCGTTCACTACGTTTGGCTTTGAACTTTTCTACCATTTTCCATACTTTAGTATCCAGGACTTCAATACTTCTGGCTTTGCAAATGAGAATGGAGCGCTGGTCCTCTGATAGCTCAATGCCCACCACTTCACTCTCATCCCCTCTACAATCATAATCCTCCATCAGCCTCGGGTTAGTGATCTCTTTGGTGTTCCATACTGACAAACTGCCTTCATTGTCTATCATCACCATTTGGTTAAGGGTGTCCAGCACAAGGATGGACTTTACGAACCCCCCAGAAAACTCAGAGGTCACAGTGGCCAACTTGTCCCCATTTCCTAGATGAAAGATGGATGCGGTGTTGAGGTACTGGCCACAGAAGGCATACATTCCATCTGGAGAGCACTGCACACAAGTCACCTCGTACCAGCAATGGAACTGGTAGAGAGGCCATCCGTAGAGTAGGTCAATGACGTTGACGTCTTTACTAGCCTCAAGCCAAGCCAAAGCGTGATGGGTGGACAAGGTAAAACCATTGATGAAGGCCACTCCTCCAGTGACACCACCGTGCTTAGACCCCTTGATTTCAACCTCCGATAAAAGGCAGGACTTGTGGTTATCATAGATAAGCAGCGTGTTTTTGGTTGTGGCCACGACCAGGTACTTTTCATCAGTGGTGAGCCTGATTCCCAGCACAACTGATCTGGCTGTATCAATCTGTCGCAATAGTTGTCTGCTCTCTACATCCCAGGTACTGACAGACCCATCTTCGAGAGCAACAAGGACTATGTTTGGAGCTAGAGTGGGCAAGATCTCCACAATCTGCATGTAGCTGGAGCACAGAGGAAGCCTTTCTGGACTGTAGGTGACATCCATAGAGGAGTGGAGAGGCACTATGGAGCAGTACTTCGGACCATCTTTGTCACACTCCAGGAGAAGGTGTCTGAGCTTGGGGAGGGAGGTGACAACTGGCAGGAGCCGTTGCTGAAGTTCTGCGGAAAGTGATGCTGGATTCTTCAGCACTTTAACCTTGATGCTACGCAGAGTAGTGGCCAGGAACTTCAGTTCTTTCTCTTGGGTGTAGCTGTAAGCTAGGTCAATGTCAGTCAAAGCCTTTTCAAACTGGCCAATCTTGATCATTGTGTAGAGCCAGCTGAAGTTCATGATGACGCCAAACATGAGGTCATCAGTGCGGCCGCTCCTGGTAAGGTGGTACACCAGCTCCGTCATCTTTCTGTGGTTGACAAAGAAAATGTCAGGCTCTAAAAGGTTGCACTGGAACACCCAAGGCTGCTCGGGAGTCTGCCTGTCATAGGAGTACTTGTCAGAAGATGTTTTTTCATGTGACTGTTGATGGTGGGGGTTTTTGTGGTGAGATATGTTGAGGGAAGTAAAATGGTTGTTATCGTAAGTGAAGATCTTCTTCCTGCCACCTGACCAGGCCCCCAGGAAGTACTCAGCTAGGAGGCTATGCATTTGATGGACATCTTCTTCATTGCTAAGATACAGTTTCTGAGCAATGAGATGCAGGTGTCTGTTGGCCCAGACCATCAGGGTGACGTTGCGTACCTGACGTTCCACAAGATATCCCTCCAGCTCCTCTTTGAGCTTTGCAACCAAGTCATATGAGATCCTCAAAGGGTTTTTGAGGTACGTTGCCACAATAACATCACCAAGCACAATATTATCTAGGGACAATATATCTTCCAGCTCGACCTCAGTTAGTCCAGCCTTCGCCATAGTGATGTACCCTAAGGCTCTGAAGACAAACCGTTGACCCAACTTGTTCTCCACTGAGTAGAAGAGCTGCTCTATGCTTTCATGCACTGTGGAGCACAGAGACCTGTCATCCACGTCTTTGTGAGATCTCCAGTGAACTACTTCTCTGTAGATTAGGTTGACAAACATAGGTAATGTACACTTGGCAAGTGCTTCATTGACATAGATCTGTTGGCCTGAGGTGACTTTCCTCTTCACCCCCAGCAGCTGCTGCTTTAATGTTTGGCTGCAGATCTTGCGGTCCCTCTGAATTAATTCCACGTAATAACCTTCATCATGAATGAGGTGTCGGAGCTTCTGCAAGATGCCATGTTTATTTGGCAATGTTGAGACAATAATGCGAACTGTCCGAGGCAGGTGTATGGGCAGCCACCACAGCTTACGAGCTTCATCTGCATCTGAGAGCTGCTCTAGGGCATCAAGGACGATGACCAAGGGCCTGTGGAATGAGGATTCCCCTAGAAGGTTGATCAGGAGCTCCCTCATCTCCTGGATCTTGTTAGGCAAAAAGTGAATCAGGCAGCGGTAGTTTATTGCAATCTGTTCACAGATGCTCTGGAGAAGAGTGCGCAGGTCTGTGGAGAGCAGGCTGGAGCCAATGAAACGGACAATGACCACCGGGTCGGTTTCAGGGCCCATCTCTGTCTGCAGCCAGGTGTAGGCCTGAAAAACAGCATTGAGGGCGATTGTTAGGATAAATACAGAATATATTTTTTCATGAATGGGTTCCACAAATAGTCTGCATTTTAATAACAGATGTGATGATGATGATGTAGAGCTCTCAACACAAATCTGTAGAGTACTTAGAGTTCTTTAATATAAACACTGAAAAAATCTGAAATGCCACTGAGGCCACATATTTGTATTTGTTTACTGTGAGAAAATTCTGCTACATCTGGTTAAAAAAACAGCAAAACAACTTGAACCATGTTCTACAGGCAGATCTGATTAATTGCTATTCCAACAAAATGAGCAGGATTCATTTGCACAGCACACAGGAAAGGTTTAATCAATTTTTTCCTTATCTGTGCTGCACAAAATTTTACACACAAAACTTTTTTTTACACAGAAAAATGGATAAAACTCAGTAATTTTAATGTCTTCAAACACTCCCCAAAGTCATTAATACATATATTTTAATTCATACATGAATAATCTTACCATTGTGGGAAATATTCTGTGAATGAGAACTACTCCAATTTTGAGACTTCATTGATATTATAATTTAATTCATGAATTCATTAAATGGCTCAGCTGAGATTTCGGGAGACATTAAGATGTTATTTGACACTTTTAGGGCAACAGTGATAACGCCTGCTCCACATTTAGCTGTGAGTACGTGCAAGAGAGAGGGGGAGAAAAACAGAGAATCTGTCAGAGTATTTACAATCTGAAATAGGTTTTTTTTTGTGTGTGACCGAAGTAAACTGTGAATATTAAAGATGAAAAGGTTGTGTAAAACTTGTATATAATCTTTTCATCTGCCTGCTCGATAGTCACATCAAAAAAATTACAGTAAACAGGAATGCAACTGTAATATGGCAGATGTTGCATATGTTACAACACAATACAGTGTAACTGCAGAAGGGGAAGGCAAGATCAAAGAGCTACAAGGTGGCAAATGCAAAAATGTCTGTCGGTATGTGTCTGCACAAACCAAATTCCCACTTTGCAATGAGCCATAAATGGAAACCTATGCAACTTTAATGAATCTGCTTTACGTACAGTAAATGCCAGCCATTATCATGCAGCTGAAATTCAGCAGAGTCTCTGAAGACTCATTCCTGGATTGGCAATATTTCCTACTGTGCCAGAGAAGCCATTGTGCTGTTAGGAAGCTTTTACATTCTGCTGTATATGATGCTATAATAGTCTCATTAACAACAAGAGTAATTTATCATTTGATACAGTTTTCTTATTGTGCAACTGTGTATGATTTGGGTTTTTTTTTAACATCCTCAAATACCTGCTATCATCATAAAACTGTACTGAGGCCTGAGGCTACTGGTTTCATGCAGTGATTTGATAAGATAATGCTCCATATAAAATATCTGGCTAATTCCCTTTCACATTATCATTCTTTTTTCCCTTTTGCTATGTTAAGCTAACATACTATGCACAGTTATACACACACACACACACACACACACACACACACACACACACACACACACACACACACACAGCCTTGTGTTGCTTAGGACCTAGGATTTCCTTTTTCCTTAATGGCCTGGCTTAAAATATAAATCAAACACAACATAGATATTAAGTGTCTTAAATTTTCCTAAATTTTCTTTTAACTCTTAACTACTTTACTAACTACACTTTCCTTTTGTTTGCTCGTCCACTAAAAAACCTTGTTGACATAAAAGGAGGCAAGTTCAGTCTTATTTTTAATTTAGGTTGTCATACAAATGCACTGTCTCACTCATTATTACTGAATATTAATATTTTTCCCGCACAGACCTCACAGACACACAAGAACAAAAAAGCTCTTTAATCTCTCATCAGTATCTGGAGTATTGGAGTAACCAATTATATTGCCTTGAACCACCATTGCTTTCAAGAAGGTCTTTTTACTTCATTAATTTAGCATGTGATTTAGCAAACTGTTGATTTGGCCATTATCTTAAATCACCCAGCTTTCACCCACAGGTCATTACTATGTGCACAAGTTATAGATATCTGGATTTGCACACTTTACTTTTTGATTAGACTTCTTTGTACATTATACGGCTGGCTTTCCTTTGATAGAAACACTAGAAACAAACAAAGGACATAACACATCACGTGCTACAACATAGAGTAGGACATGGCAGCTATGATCAAAAGATAAGTAAAGATGTATCTTTAGTTTATGAGTTTGCACATAATCACATATACTGTGATTGTGTTATTGTCATAACAGACAAACACAGCTCAGGCCTCTGAGAGGACGACAGAGACAGACACAGTGTTGTCTGAGCTCTAAAGTAAAGACATATATGAGACATAAATATGGTTTACGCATTATGAGTACGGTGGCCCACAGGACACTTCTGTGCTCTTTCAGTTCAACAATAATCTGATAAGTTATCTTTCTCCTTCAAACACCAGGCCAACACAGGTTGTTTTTACTTGTACATTTACCTGTCTTTCATAAGCATGAAATACAAGCAACACAATATAATACAAATCTGATTGTCTTTCTTAAAGCCTTAATATCCTGTGCATCCTGTGCCATTTCATATTTGTATTTCTACAAGACAGTCGGAGGAAACTGCAGGTTGTACTAATCTTGGATCATCTGAATTAAACAGCATCACCATAGCTGTGGAAGCAGATAAAAACAAAGACAGGGAAGAAATCTGTGGGTTCTTCAGCTTTTCAGTAAATGATGACATGGGAAATTTCAAAACAGATAACACACAGCCCACTTACAATATGTTTGTGTGATAAATCAGTCAAGCTAATTGTTTAGAAATACTGAATAATTTGAAAAGTCAGCTGTTAATCACACTTATTTGAATCAATCATTCATTTTTTTTGTAATAACGGCCGTTTTCTTTTTAATTGTGAGAAATACTAGTTGATTCTGAATTGATACATTTGATATTTACCTTTCTGTGAATTTATCAAACCTTTTTTAAGATTTCTCTCTCTGCTTTACAAGTGTGGCTGTTAGCATGTGACAAAGAAGCTTTTGAAACATCCACCTAGCGTTGGTGTTGCACTGAAATGAAAACTATTTTTGGCTGTATCAGCTGAAAAGTACATTAATGTTGTTAATGTTTCTGTATCTTGTAACATTTCATAAATCTACTGTACACTGAACTTGGATGATAGGAATGCCACTTACAATTTATAAGAGTATTAATCTGACATTTCTTACAAAGGTTGGACAGGAGGGGTGGATGTGTGGGCATCTGTTGTGTGATCTTGGCTACGGTGTGATCCTAATGTAGGTGGACAACCAGATGGCACACACAAAGCTACAGAGTGAACAGAGAGTTTTTTACATGTTCACAAACATAAAGCTACACACACACACCACACATGCGACCATGAAGAAACATGTACACAGAATTTGCAGAAATCATTATAAATGATCACAAGAAAATGTAAAAAAAAAAAAGAAAAGTAAACAACATAAAACCACACTGATAAAATCAATTGCAGATGTGGACACACAAATACAGACACACACACACAGTGCGCAGTCGCATGACTTTACGGGAAATTGGAGACATGTGCGTGGCGGTAGACTGTCTCTTGGCGGACACACAGATGGTCCAACAAGCATTTGATGGGAAGAGATGAACAGTTGCACGCCCCCTCATACTCTGTTGTACATAGACGGACACATGCTCTGATCAGACAGACAGACGAGCTCAGGCGTGAACACACTGTGAGAACTGGCCAAGGTGAGACAGAGAGAGGGGTGGGGAGCCTGGGCCGGTGTGTGGGGGTTACACAAAAGCAGAAAGATAATTGTAATTTCATAATTTTGACTCAATCACTTGCTAACGTCTCACCTGTTTGGCCACCTCCGACAGAAGCAGTGTCTTTCCAGTGCAGGGTCCACCGTACACCACCAGAGGGCTCATTCTGCTCCCCTTGGACGGCATGAGGTACTCCTGCACGTAATCCAACGACTCGGTCTTGTACTCATAGAGTGCCGCGTAGCTTTTACAGAGAGACAGGTGCTGCAGGATCTCGTCATACAGCGGGTCGGTCTCTGTGTCAAAGTTCTGCTGGACTGTGGCCTGGATGATATCAACCATGTCCTCGTAGAATTGCTTACACAGACCCTCCACATAGTGGCTCTCCACCTCTTGGGAGTAGCCCAGCTTCATGTCGCAGTGAGTGACAGAAGAATAGACGCGGAGGTTGGAGGCAGCGACGACTGTTGGGATGAATTCGTCCCGTACCTTCAGAAGGCGTTCGTAGGATTCCTGGTTGCGCATGATACGGTCGCCGCTGACCACAATATCCATGTACCGGGCCATCTCAGGGAGTTTGGCGAAGCGGTCAAAGTTGGAAATCTTACGAATGTAGCAGACACATTTCCTGAGAAAGGCAGGAGTTTGTTTCCCAAGGGCAAAATCTAATTCATCCTCCAAGGCTGAGGGAAGAGAAGAATACAACTTTGTTTTAGTTTAGGTGAAAAATTGTTACTTCACATTGTTAAATGGCCTAATCGTATAATTTTTTTAAGCAGCTGGTAAAGGCTGGATTGTAATGTGCAACCTACAAAGATAAAAGTCGAACAGATGCAGGATTTAGATATTCAGGAGCAAAGCTGCACAGATTTTAGAAGCCTTTACCCTCCGATTAGATAGATTTCTCTTGAGCCTTATTTAAGAAGAAACAAAGTTGATAAAATCACATAAGCCAGCACTACTGAACTGTATCACAGGCTCCCCCACAAAGAGCTGGCTGACTGAAATTCTGCCAGCATCTCCTGTGTAGTTTTGGTAGCCTGCTAATTAGGTGGGAGAGAGGGAAAAAAAAAGTGTGAAAGGAAAGTAGTTCTGAACGACGGCACAACTTCCTCTAAACAGTACGACCAAGCTCCGCTGAAAGCCCAGTGCGCACAATTAAAGTGCATAAAAACTGCTGTTTCCTGACAACAAAGAAGTACTTCCGTTTCTTTAAATATTACAGAAGTTAAATGGCAATTACCTAATGGCGATTACCTAATGGCTATTACCTAATTAGATTTGTATTAGATAGATTTTATTTCTACCATGTAAAAGGCTACAAGCTGTACCTCGTCTGTAAAACAAAGACTTGTCATCAGATCCTGCTCAGATCATCTCCAACTGAGGAAAGGAGATGTCTTGAAAGATTAGTTCAGTGCTGTCCAAACAATTCAGTAATAACCGGGTGATTCCCAAATGGGAAGTCTGTTACAGACAGAAACTGATTTGCAGCATATTGGATCAGCCTTGCAGCGTTAAAATTAACATTGGGGGGGCACGATCAAATGTCAGAGAGCTGAACTGCTACCTTTAGCTGAAAAAACTGAGAATGACTGTTTTTGCTCTTCATTCTGTTTTGTTGTTTGATTTTAAAAGAGCACACAAAGGCCAAATTGCCTCTTTGAAGAACCGCAGTAATGGGCGAATTGTGGTTTTGTGACTAACACAACATACAGCAGGGTTACTCTGTAATGAGCCTGATACATTAAGAACTTGAAAAGTAATTTCCTTCAAAAGAATGTTTCTATTTTTTTCTTGACATCGTGACGTCCTACTTGAATCAATTAACACAATGTCATCGATCAATCACTGTCATGAGCTGACAGATCATGATCTCATCTTGTTCCTTGGTATCAATTTCATAAGTAGATGACAGTCTAAACAACATCAGTCATTAGAGAGACGAGCCTTTGAATTTGCTCCAGTTAAGGTTGAAATGTTACAGTGATTATCTAATCAACTTGTTTATCAAATAATCTAGAAAAGATAATGTTCATGTTAAAATCAAAAACAGAATAGAAACCCAGAAAGACAGAAGTAAGCTGCCCAAGAAAGTAAAGTTTCAACTTGAAAAGAATGTATTATTTATCATGTGACATGAAAATGTGACAGAGAAAGGAGGACAGAGACTTGAAACTGACCAGAGCAAAGGAATTTCTTGGCCTGAGCGCTCTTCATGGTCCCCTTCTCCTGAAGCTGCAGCACCGCCGTTCGGAAGATCCTCTTGATCTCCTCCGACACATTCCTCCAGGCCTTGTCATTCTTGGTCTTGGCTGCGCTGCTTGACTCCATCTTAGCAGGACAGGAGGGAGGGGAGAGGACAGTCTGACTTTTCTGGGAGGACAGAGGACTCCTATCACGTACAGACCGAGTCTTAGCGTCCTTGTTTTTGTACAGATACAAACAGTTTCGAAGGAGATTTTGTTCTTTGTGTGATGTAAGAAGCACTAATTTAGACTGAGTGCTTATGCTGACCCCACACTAGAGGATAATTGGGCAGATTTTGGATCTGATTCACCCCTCTTGACAATCGCGGGGGCTTTTAAGGCTGGTCTGTACCAATTATCTGTCCAAATGAACCTCTAGTGTGAGAAGCTTACAGACATAACCATAATGTTACAGACTGGATCAGAGTCTCCCTGATTCCTGTAGAGTGAGAGAGAATCCTGTAGCCAAGGAGATCGATATCAAGATGCATCACCAACCGAAGATTGCATAAAACCTCCAGCTCGCACTGAAAAAGGTAACAGGTATGTATGTATTTTGTTTTTCAGCACAGTTATAGCACCAGTGCAACCAGCTGACAGCCACGGTCTGCCGACATGTCTGCTTCATTCTCAAGTTCACACTCTGAAATCGTTTGGTATAAACGCTAAGTGTGTTGTCCTGAGTCTTGACATTATTGTCTGGTGGGTGTTATTATGATTTAAATATTGAAAATCTGTCATTATGTCTATGGTCTCCCATGTTTTTTGAAATCAGTTAAGGATTTGAAAATCGTTGAGTTTACGGGCCTCATTGATTCTTGTTTGATTTTATTATCTAGTTTAAGATCTTTTCAAATGAATAATTCTTTCATGTCTGTTTTTTTTTTTTTTTTTTTTTAGCATTCTGAAGTCAACATTACATAGTTTTTATGATTTATGTGAAACCAGAGGCAACATTATCATGCAGTTTTTTAAGAAAACACCATGTTTTATTACCTCTATAAAATTCTGGACAAGATAAGTTGGAACACAGAAGCTGAGCAGTTTTATTTAAAAGTAACTGTACTGACAGGATTATTGTTAAATGACTTTTATGAGGTCCTTTGCAAGCAAAAACTTTCCCCCCCTTATTTGGCAAGCATTAAAATACGTGACTAAATGGTTTAAGAGCTGCCTGACTCAAAACAACTTTGACAGAAACAAAGATGGTTTTCTTCTCTGTATGTGCATATAAATTGTTCTTCACAAGGAGAAGTACATTCAGCACAGTCAAAGCCTCCAGTAAGTGAGGTTATGACTACCACGTGGGTGAAATAACACGTCAGGAAGACAAATAACCACCAAGAAATCTCTTTTCTGCCACTGCTGCTGTTAAAAAGTGTCTTATATAACAGGTCAGTTAAACTTACTGAGTTCTGGTAGTTCTTAAGCATTTGGGCTTTGGGTTTGAGGTAGTATGCGGGTGGCACAGAGTTTTCATCCCTGCAGTACCACTCTTCCAAGATGTGTGTGTCCAGCCCTGCCTCCACAGCTGCATCCAGGATCATCTCAAACTCTGCTGATTCCACTTCCCCCGGCACTCGGATGCTGCCGTACTTTTCTCCCACCAGACCCTGAGGCGGAGGAGCAAGAAGGAGGAAAAGAAAAGGTAGAGGGCACGGACGGTGAGAAAGAGAGGCAAGAGGTGTTTATCATCATTATCTGTGAAACTGTTTTCTGGCTTTTTTTTTTCTTTCTTGGATCAGTGGCACTGAGTGAATAGTTGAATCAATGATACACACAGTGCGACTTATTTAAGGCAATTTCAGAGCCACAGGCACAATTGTGGTGCAGTTGGGACATCTAGCAGCTAGTTTGTGACATCAGGGATGTACAATAGCTGCCACCACAGTCTCAACATTGAGAGTACCGTGGTGCAAACTAAAAGCTCTGTCTCGAACGGTAATTACTTTACACTATGGCCACATATGCAGTATACGGCTGAAATAAGAAAAGGTTGCAGCTCTCTGCCCACGGAGGAACTCTCATATTTGTAGTGAGTGAAAATGCCATCTGTCTGGACAGCAAAGACAAATCAAAGCCAAGGGGAGATGAAGATAGCTCATTTCACAGTTTTGATATGGGGAGGAACAGAAAGGATGTAAAGTAGTTTTAAAAGTGAATTGTTATAAAGACGAAAGTGTTGTTAACCCGTAATGGTTAATCACCACCTCCATGGAATTTCAGGAATTGAAAGTTAATTGTAAGTGTCTGACTTTTACTCTCTGACATCCCTCAAGCATAGGTGTTCATCTCACCATCGATCTCATCTCTTGCACACCTTCTCAAACTTACGCCTTTACAAATTTGTCTAAAATTCGGCAAAAATAATTTGCATTAGGAAATATCTGATGGAACGATAAGCAAACAAGATTACAAATCTGACCAAACAGTCAGTGTGAGCTTTCAGTACTTATCTGGGGCTATGCAGGCATTCTGGTCGGTACCACAAAAGCACGGAGGTTCAGTACAAATCCCTCCTCATAAATCTTTGTGTTCAGTAAGAAAAAGCAGATTTGTTCTGCTGCTGCACAGCAAATGTTTGAATGACACACTGTTATGTAAAATCCACAGCCTCGGCCAAATTTCCTAATGCTCAGTAATCAGTAGTATTAAGAGAATGAGCAGATTTGCTTTATATATAGAACAGATGGGGCTGTTTTAAAAGAAAAGACATTAATGCATTAATTAAAGGGAGGTATGTTTACTTCTGAGAATATGACTGTGAAATTTGATTTAATTGTGCTTCTGTGCTAGAAAAAGGATATTATCATCACAATCGCTGCCTTCATCACCATCATCACCATCATTATTCGTCTCACAGACCAAATCCAACACACAATCTCTCTGCACAATCTCTTTAGTCAGAGACCAGAACACTCAGCAGAGTGGCTGCATAATTAGGTATTATCATATTAAACGGTGGCTTGTTCTTTTCACTATTATTTATCATTCCACGTGGCGTAGCTACTCTAAGCTCCAATGAGTTTCCATTTTTCCCCCCAGCATCTATGCACACGCCAGTTCAATACCATCGGAAATGATCAGGACCGTTTCCTGGCACGGCTCATGATGTACTCTGTCAATCACAGTCGAGGACAATGAGAACAAAAAAAAAAATCACTGGAGACCCTCCACTGCATGACCAGCTGATCTTTACTCCATGTGTCGTAATTCACATGCAGCAAAGGCCTCGGGGCAAAAGATGCAGAGCGAGTGAGGGACAAGCCAAATGACTGTGAGCTCCGATGAGCAGGAAAACTACGTTCGTATGCTCACGGCAATGACGCTTCAAAGCCACGCCATGTTGGACTCCTTGTTCCCTTGGCATTCGCAGTAGGAACAGATGCAGAGAACAAGCAGAATCAGACGATGGCATGTGGCATGATCTGTAGGACGGCCTACTCTCAAAAGATTAGATTCATTTATATTCGCAGTTTTCTGTCCATGTTGCACAAATTTGGTACCAAAGGTTTATTTTTCAGCATCTTTTGGATCTAGAAAATAGTTTCTGTGTTCAGTCAGCTGTTTCGGAGGAGGAGGTGTCACTTGCAAGGTTGGGTATTATGTTTTGGCTCCAAACCTATCCTTCATTTTCATTACATAAGCATTTAGCTGACACACTTATACAGTGGCACAGTTGATTAAATGTGTGTCACAGGCAACACAAAAGCAAGTTTGAGGGCGAAGGTCAATACAAGATAAAATAGTAGCTAAAAATTTGAGTTCTTCAGTAATAAATGCTGATTGAAAAAAGTTGAGCATATCTAAAAGGAAGAAACAATACAAGAAACAAATATAGGAATAAGGTTGGTATTTCCCCTTTGTGCTTTCTTCCTGCCAAAATAAATAGATAAGTAGGGCAGGTTGCTCGCTATCGTCCCTTGTGATTGATAGGAAAGGACACAAGCTGGATTCCAGCCCAAAATGTTTCCAGTTGACAGGTGCATGTTTTAGCTCAGAGAACTTAATAAAATAACAAAATAAAAGTTTAACTGCTTTATTTTTGAGAGTTGTTCTCAAAACACGAGAAGAAGTGATCCAAACGAGTTGTGTTTTGTATGCTAGCTAGCCAGACATGCTAACATTAGCAGCTCACATTAGAGCTGACAAAGACAAGTGACAAGTTTGCTCTTGTGTTTTTGGTTTTGCAAAGTCTAAACTCTTTAAATCTCCTTAATACAGCACATCACAATAATCAAATCCATGCAGTGATTGGACAATCACTGCTTGTGGGAGGGGCTTAGTGAATAGTCAATTATTGGCTTTTGAGGCTTGTATATACATTCATCCCTTCTATATGGATGATCTTGATGTAAAATCTACCGGTTTTAGCTACAGCAGCCTACAAACATGTAGCAAGCTGTGACGGGACAGATTCTCCAGGTGCTGGGATGTTCCACAGGTTCCTTCATTCTCCTGCTTTAGATGGCCCTCTATGACTCACGGTACTGCAGTGATGTGTCAGTAGAGGATGGAGGCACTAAGCTGGTCTACAGTAATGCAGGGAGAGAGACATATAGTGTGTGAGAGAGAGAACAGTCACCCTCCAAGTTGCTGACAAAGTCTCTGTCAGCTTGCCTTGCAGTGATATAGCAGGATGTGTGTGTGCATGTAGATAGAGATTAGGATAAAACCAACCAGTGCTTCCCATCAAAATGACAAAAATCAGGTGTTCAAATGCAAACACAGACACCCACGCACAGCTCACACACCCACATTCACACCACTTCACCCTTGTGTGTAATCTACTGTCACTTCTGTCATCCACTTGACTTCCCAAAGCCAAACTGTAAAAAATGTCCAAATATTTCCCAGGTGGTTTTAACACCCCTGTCTTAGCCAGAGAGCAGGCCTGGAATGAGGCCATCTAAAGTGGATTACAGCACAGCAGCTGACAAGCTGGAACTTCACTCCTCTGTGTTTGTGTGTTCATGTACAGTCTGTGTGCATCTCTCTTTTGAGAGGGGACTGAGGGGTTGCAGAGGTTCTTATTACACTTGAGCAGCCGCAGGTGCAAGAAACACAGGAGGCTAAAGTGACAATAGCAAAGCAGATGGGGGCCAAATGCAATTCCAGTTTGAGCTGCATTCCTCTGCCCCCTCCCTCCTCTAGTTTTACATCCTTGGAAGGGGTTTTATACTCAACTAGACTAAGTGCACTTTATCTGATGAGCCAGTTGGGAGAGACGACTAAGATATTATACGCAGTAACAGTATGAATCAACCAATCAATCACTCATGCAGTCCATCAATCAATGAAACACAGTCAACTGTTCTGATATTTGCTGCATAAGCTTTGGCACTGCAGAGGGAAAAAGAGCAGATGATCCTACTGGAGAAATATTTAATTTTCAGTTACATTCACACTCACTCACAGTTCAGTGTTTAACTTTATAGAACCTATTGATAGTATACAGCATAACTTTGCAGTTAGTATACATGAAATCAATTTAGTTTAACAGTTCAATGATTTGATCCAGTACCATCCAGTACCATCTTCTTGCTGTAAATTCTCATAAGGTCAGCAAATGTATTGATCAACTGCTGAAACTAGGCCCCAAAACTACTAAAACAACTACTACTGCCCTGCTGTTAACCTTTCATATTAACAAGACCTGTTTTTAAAGCATTACATCTTCAGTAGAAACAAGTGGGTTTGGGGCTCAAAGGCCTGTGCAGAAAGTATGGGATTCATTTGACTATGAGAGTCCTTCAAATAACATCAGCCTTATGATTTAAAAAGAAAGTTAAAGAAAGGTGTTTCAAAGGAAGTGAATGTACTATTCATGGAGACCCCCGTTTGAGCACTATTTGTCAAAACTTGCTTAAAATTCATTGTATGGATTTGCAGCAAATCTTCAGAGTGGCTGTGATGCAACATTTGCATTTGAGCAATCTCTGCATAAGCACACAGGCAGACACAACTCCCAACATCAAATGAGCACCTGTTTTTGTTCAATTTTTGCAGGTTTCCTTCTTTGCTGAATTCTTGACACCAAGTCTTTGGTATGCATATCAACTTCCACTAAGGAGGAGAGTGTGAAAGCCAGTCTAGCCTATCACATTAGCAGTTACATCATATTAACTGAATATAGGAGAAGCAGAGAGAAAAACGTGGCAACAGTATCCTCAACTATCCCCTTACATCCAGCAAACCTGCTACACGGCCAAACAAGTGCAAACAAACAGCAGCAAAACTGGATGCGGCTGCGTACAGTTTGCTGATATGCATCCTTGAGGCATTTATCAAGTTTTAGTGTTTTTTTTACATGAGGGAATTTGAGACTGTTGGATAGGAAAGGAGAGGAGGGGAGAGGAGAGGAGAGGAAAGAAAAGAGGAAGAACAAGTAGAGAGAGAGAGAGAGAGAAAAACAGTCATGGCTCATTGTCATGCTTAATCTCCGGGTCAATGACACCATCACCATGCCAACCCCTGCTATTGCCATGGAAACCGGGTTTATTGGATCGACAGGTTAGAGAAAAACCCCCCTTACCCAGGTGTGGTGTGGTGTGTGTGTGGTGTGTGTATTCACTGCTGCCTGTCTTGTATTCAGCCATGCCCTTTGAAAGACACTTGCTGTGACTGACTCTTACTCATAAAGAGAGACTGACATGTCCAATAAAAAGCCTGTTATATAACAGATGACTGTTATATGAACTAAACCTTGATGGTCACACACTTCCACTAGATAAAAGAACATGTTTTTATTGCAATAACAAGGTTGAGATGAAGAGTCTTTACATGGCGTTGACAAAACAGAAATACATAAAAGAGATAATGACTCGACAAGATATCTAAAGTGATTATTTTGATACTGGAGAACAGGAGGGACTTCACAGCCCTGAGTGATTCATGGAGCTAAATGAAGAGCGTAGTAAGAGGTTTCCAGTTGTTGCACAGATCCTCTGTGGCAGCAGGAAACACACCTACACTATGCATGTCAACCCTGTTTCTCTGTTTCCTCTGTGGTGTTTCTAAGGAACCTGTGCTTCCCTCCTCTAACTCCCACCCTACCCCTTTCGCCCCCACCTCCCCCTCTATTTATTTCTCTTCTTCCCTGTGATACAAGCACATCATATTCACCCCCCTCGTATTCTTCTGTTTCATCTGCTTTCTCCCCTCTGATCCATGCACTGGGCTCTGTGACAGTTGTTGTGGGCTGCAGACCCCCAGAGCAGTGTCTCTTTGAAGTCTCCTCTTACTGTTACTGCCATGTGGGTGTGTGCATATGTGTATGTGTGTGTTAGCTGTGGTGACACTTGTGCAGCAGCCTTTAACGTGGGCACCTGAGAGAGTGAAGGTCATGATAATGGTGTGTTGAGACCAGTGTGCTTGCATGTGAACACGAGTTTGAAAGAGGCAAAGAACAAAAGAAGAAATGAGGGAAACTAAAGTGCAGGGGAGACTGGGAGTGCCTGAACCACATACACACAACACATACAAACTTACAGGCACGATGTGAAACCTACTGTATGTTGCTAAAGAAACAACAAGACCCTAAATTCTGCTGACATTTTCCCCGTCTGCACATATATATCTAGCTCTACCACCCTGTAAAAATAAACAACGGTACTCCGGAGATGGCCCAGACAACCCAGAACTGTCATAAGCAAGGATCCAAGTCCCTGATCAAAGGATCTGCTGCCACTGCTGCCCGGAGCTCCCCAGTCCTGGAAACAGGGCCGGCCGACCTGTGTGGCAACGACGGGGAACCAGGATGCAGGGAGCGCAGCAGCTGGCTCTGACATGTCTGAATGGGACTTAATTCTGCGGAGCTATTGTGGGCTCCTCAGCATAAGATCCTGCATTCACCACTGAGAGCACAACATTAGAATATGCCATTAAAGATTTAACCAGCCAGATGGAGAGGACGTGCACTATAGATGCATGTGTGTGTCCCTTGAGTGCGTGGGTGTGCAGGGGGGTGTAAAGAGTCTGTATCACCCAGCATTAGAGTACACCCCAGCTGATTCTCAATCTCATGACAGAGAAAATGCCTCGGGTCAAGATGCTCTGTTTGTATGTGTGGGTGTGTGTTTGAGAGCAGAAGAGAGAGAGAGAAAAAAAGGTGAATCAGAGGGAGAGAGAACAAAGAGCTGTGTGTGTGTGTTTGTACCTGAGTTTGTGTGTGTCTACTTTCCCTCAGCGTGTTGTCTGGTATTGCTTGGGGTCAGTCAGGGTTAAGATGGTGAAATTGCAGCAGGGACAGAGGGCGGTGAAGCTGATGGGAATGAATGAAATCAGTGCGGCGTGTACAACACCACACCAAACACCAAGCCAGCAGCAAAAACAGGGGGAGGCTATGTCACTTCTTTTTTATCTCAGATATGTTCATTTCAGTGTCGTTAAGCCTGATTGAGCTAATACTGTACAGTCACAGACCACATCCATATGTCTCAGTGGGTTTTAGAGGCCATGACACCAGGTTTCACAATGCAGTCTAAAACTTCAGCACAACTCCAACACTGCCAATATTAACAGCAATCAACTGTTCACAGAGCAGGGCTTAGTACCAGTGGTACCCAGGCAGTATCTGTGACAAATACTCCTCTAAGATCTGGCAAGAAATATTATTCTTGACCTTAAAAAATAGCAACATAATATATGTGTGTCTATTTTATAGTTTCCAAACTGATCAGGTACCGGCAGACATGCTATCTATCATGCATACTGCTAAAGTCACCTAACACACTCTACTCCCTACAACACATATCCAACACACCTTTTGGTAGGAGGTGTTCTATTCAAGCTGCCCTGTCCCTGCCTACTTTGCTTCAGGACAGAACTGCAGAGCTGAGGCTATAATGATTCTACACCCTCCGACACAGTAGGTGGCAGTATGCACCTCTAAGGTTGGTAAAGAAGAAGAAGAAGGAGAAGAAGTAGAAGTAGAAGAAGAAGAGGAAGAGGAAAAATAGCTAACTTTGCTGCAAATAATTTGATCTAATGTTATGACTCTACACACAGTAGGTGGCAGTATGCACCTCTTAAGCTGGTTTGCCATGTGCCAAGAAACACAAAGTAGAAGAAGAAATAACTTTGCTGCAAGCACTTGCTCCTAGTGCTGCTGCAGTTAACATAGCATTTTCAAAAGAAGCGGGCGTGTTAACACTAATTATGTGGCTTTGAGGCAAAAGAACATGACTGTCTGCCCCTCACTGCAGCCATCTCTGCTGATGTTTCCTGACTGTGTTCATCAATAGTTTGTCAGCTCCACTCTGAGCTAGAGATGCCATTTCAAGTCAAATGTGATTTTCCTGTTTGTGGTGACTCTGCTTGGGACAGTGGGAACTGCTGCTGTACTTCACTAAGGTACGTTACAACATCTCTTGCTTGTGCTAACATATGTGAGCTGATGGCTCGGTTCGCTGGTGTGTTATATTTTGTGCTTGGTGAGAGTAGTAGTTTCTGCAACAGTGCTGCCTGTTTCATTGCTTTCCTGCACATCTGTTTGAGGATTGTCAGTATGTTTCTGCTACACTGCTACCTATCTACCTACTTCTAAATTTGCTGTAAATGAATTTCTTCTGGCGACTGAGTTCGTTTCCTTTTACTGTTGTTTGGCTCGTGCTTTATGATGCTTTCATGCAAAATGCGATGCTCATTTTGACAACAAAAGCTTAACCTGTGCACCATCTACCGGCTTGTTTTCAGATCTTTCAAGAACACATCATGTCCTTATCTACAGATGGAGGTTTCCTAGTTGTCATGGAGATGGCATAATGTTTGACTATTATGAGGCTGTATTGGTCCCACTTAGTAACTCCACATAATGGCTGGTGTCAGGGTCTGCATGTAATGTGCTTTTTAAGGGGGTGATTTTATGATGGTCCCTCCCTCTAAACTCTACTGTGCTGTGGCTGATATATGTTCATGAGGAGCCTGGAAACAAAGTATCAACTGTGCACATACTTTGTATTCATGTAATACTGTATATGTGTCCCAAGTGAGTTCAGTGATAATGCATATTTTTAGATGAGACTAAACCAGTGACAGTGGCAGTGGAATATCGCAGTTTCTGGTTTCTGATGCACTGTTACCTAAGAGAAGAATGTTTCACTGGCCTGAAAGTAAGGAGCATGGATCATTAAGATGTAGATGTATTTTTTTTATTTTTTTGCAGCAATGTGTGTGTGCTTGTGTCAGAGAGAACAACAGTTTGTGAATGAGAGAAGCAGGAGGAAGCTGTGCATGCAGGGTTTGAGAAAGGCAGAAATGCAAAACGCAGTCTGGGGAAGGAGATTATGCTCCCTGGAGACCAGGGCTCTTGTCCTACCCATAATGCATTACCTCTCTCTGTGATCTCTCACCTCAATTTCAACCTCTAGAAACGGATCTGTTCCATTTGAATAATTCACCATCAATTTCTCCTCCCGCCGTCTTCGTCTCTTCACTCCTGTCCTCACCCTTTCCTTTCCTGGTGCCTGACTTTTTATGTGGCCTAAAATTATCTAAAAAAGATCACTGAAATGTCAGCTGTAATTACGCATCATGCCACTCTCTCTCTCTTTGCAGAGGAGGCCTTCACGTAACTCATTCCCACAAGTGTAATTTTAGCTTTGCATGGACTTTCAGTGTTTTACAGTATATCTGCCCAAGACAGTTTCTTCTTGTTTGCATATTTGCAAAGTTGTTTCCATTTTGTTGCTGTACATATACTGTTTACTACTCTCTAAAGCAAGCAAGGCCCCTCTAGGAACTGTGCATGCTAAAATAAGACATAAAAGAAGTCTCTAGAGTGTATACCTGTCTGCAGTCAAATAGAATGGCACACATCCTGCATATAATAGTCGCAACCTAATGACTTCAAAAGCCACTGAGACTCATGTCGTTTCTGTGTCATTTTTCAAATGTGACAGAGCCAGGACTTATAAAAAGACAGGTCAGCAAGAAATGCATGATTTCATCGATATCAGGTAGTTTCACAGCGCTATTAGATCTTCAAAAGCACGTACCCTGGGAACAGGCCAGTCCTAAAGCCATATCACAGCCATGTAATGAGATAGGGAGGGAAGGTGAGGGAAAACGAAGCAGACACAGATTTAAACCGATTTTCTCCTTGTTATGTAAAGTGTGGACACACAGATGTGAACTTAGATAACATCCAAACAGAGCCATATAATCCGTTACACGTCTAACTTTAACTGTAACCTATGCAGCGTGTAATACTCACAACAAAACACGGTCCTGCCGAAGTCTTCAGACACTCCTCCAGGAGCTTCATTCTCAGTCGCTGCAACTCTGGACTGTCCCACTCCTCTGGATCTACACCCCAGTACAGGTCCACCACCTGAAAACACACAAACAGTGTGTGTGTTATGTCAGTGTATTTTAAGGAGATTATAAGAGGTGTTGTTAACTTATGGTAGAATCAGTACAATCTTGAGAATAGAAAAGTTTTTCTTGCCCTCTGTGATATATTTCTGCTAAAGAGGAGAATAAATAGCACAGCTGCCTTCTGCAGTTCACAAAAGAACAAGCGGGTGATGGAGTTTCTTTTTAAAACAGGGTTAATCCTCCTGCTGTTTTACAGAGAGACACACCTGAGGATATATTCTAGGCTCCTGCAACTGCCTATTTTTATAGTAACTTCCTTACTTGCAAACATGTTGTTCCATTACAATCGAATAGTGTGGTCAGTTTCTGTGCACTCAATGAAATATAATGAACTTAGTTCAGAAAAAAGGTGGAAAATCATTTAAGCAGATCTACAGTGTATTAAAGGGAATTTAAAGAAAACCAATGCTGAGGTTTAATTAAACAAAAACAAAACAGCTCAAATGAAGATCAGTTGGCTTAAACTCTGAACTAATGTCATTAATGTTTTCCACACGCACACCTGCTATATGTGATGGAAAAGCTCTACACCACACTCACCAACAGACACCAGCAGGGAGCAGTGGCTGAGCACCCACATACACGTGCACATGCGACAGAGGAGGTCTCCTTCAACACATTTATCACAAGTTTTGGCAGCTCAGACAGTTCAAACTGTAAACACGCCACGGGGGAATCTCCCACAGGAGAGAGAGGTGAGGAAACGCCTGTAAATGTGCATGTGGCCCACACCACGCTGCTACTGCTGGCTCAGACTCGCCCTAAGAGGAAAACAAGTCCTCCCACTGGCGGCTTCCTGGGTCTCAGATAGCTTTTAGACTATTGGTTGGGGCATGACATGGGGCTTTAAAATATGTATTATGGCTGATAGCCTTTGCTGCTAGGAGGCACAGGTTTCAGCCCCCAAAATGCATAATGTGCATGATTGCATGATTCCATTCTCTTCCTTCTACTACTTCTCTCTTGCAGCTATTCTGCTGGTCTGTCTCCCTGATGGCAGAGTGTGAAGAGTAGAGGGTTTTACGGGGGGGATGAGGTGAAGTCAAAGTGATTCTTCAGCGAGGGCTGCTTCCTTCATGCTCTGCTGCTCACCAGACTAGCTAGCTCAAATGAGTTTAGTCCACCACAATGACTGACACATCCGCAGTGTGGCAGAGAACAGCAGTGACTGGCAGCCCCGTGCAACTGGACGGCACAGAAATTGAGAGTGTGGCACTTTGCTATGACAATCTGTGAGATATTTGCCTTTCCCATTATTGGTGGGAGCAGCAGGAGGGCTGGAACTACACCTCAGCTCATCTGCTTGATTGTCGCTCTGCACCTGCGAGCAGCTGTATTGCTGTGGAAGGAGACAGCTGTCAGATCGCTGCAGATTTCTTGCACACCCTCAGGCTGCAATTACCAAATATTTTCATTAACAATCTATCCAGTGGTTTTCAACCTGTTTGTCTTGTAACACATTAAACAAAGTTACCTTAGGTTCTTACAGGTTACAGTTTATGTCTACTGGTAGTGACCACTTTGAGCAAAGGTTGTAACGGTACCTTGAAGGCAGTTCACAAAAAAACCATACAAAGACTGTAGAAAAAAGTGATGCACAGGCAAATATACTTTCTTTGATTTCCTCTCCTATAGACCATATCACCACATGATATATCTCTTTTCCATGATAAACCCTAACATCTATTAATATCTAAAAAAAAAAACCCTAACAAATATTAAGTAATTCTTCAAATTTAATGCTTTGCCCAAAGGCAGAAAAGAAAATCCTCACAAGCTAGAGCTGGGAATGATTATTATTTTTCCTTGACAAATGACTTAAATGATTCATTGATTTTCAAAATAGAGGTGCATTAACTCAATATTGAATTAACTGGCTTTCTCTCTTTGAGTTGTATTAAACAATAATTTAATTGTAAATTAGAAGCAGATTCTCACACATGAAGAATTACAGTAGAAAATGTTTGGTGTTCATGTCTCAAAAATAATTAACTGATCATCAAAATTGTTTGAGGTGCAATATTTTTGGCACTACTACCAACTGAGATATAAATGAAGTGTGAATGTTGGATAAGAAAATTACAGGTAGGCTGATTAGATGTAGTTGCGAGCTTGCACATGTTGTCAGCTGCCAAAGGCTTTTACTTCGGAAAGAATCTCTCCCACTCACTAGTGCACACTTGATAAGCATCCCTCATGTTGGCCTGTTGTGGAAAACTCATTGCTGAGCCCATCAGTCACTGTGTATCAGTGTCACTAATCTACTTCCAACTTCCAACGCACATGTGTGGGAGACTGCAAGCGGCCTTGTGTTGACAAGGACCGGAGGGAGGGGGGAATGAAGTGAGATGAGCGCCCCCAATTACGATGGGATTCTACTGGGTTTCAGCAGGTGATTGGGAGGATGCATGGTAATTAAAAGATAAATGAAGACATTAGTCATATCCATGTGCTGCATGCATGTGTGTGGGGAGGATGGACTGATTAAATTTGCCCCGACGCCCGCCGTGCTTCACTGGAGTATGGAGGGATGAGGGAGAAAGGGGAAGAAAAGACAGTCAAGGAATATTTATCCAAAATAGGCAAGGACACATAACTGAGGTTAAAAGGGAAAGTGCTTGGATGGTGGATTAGTTAAGGAGGCACAGAAAAAAGAGAGACTGGGACCGGATCTGGCTGGAACTGTTTCACAGCTTCCTCGTGTCTTTTTCTTTCAGCCAACTTCGTCTTCGCTCTTCCTCTCGGTGATTACCCCCGCCACCGCCACTCTTCCCCTAAACTATGGTGGTGAGGGTGCTGTTACTTACATAAGAGCTGAAGCAGCTTCTGCTAAGCTGCTTTCTAATGCCCTTGGAAGGCGTTTGCCGATGGAAGGTCAAGTGCAGGAGAAGCCTTTTTTATTTATTGAATGTTAGACTATTAGACTTTGGGATTATGCCCAAGATGCCCAGGAAGAAAGGGCATGAAATCAGGCGGGAAAAAGGCGGAAAAACCCCACCACAGAAAGACTGTTGGGCAAAAAACAACAGTAAAAATAGATGCAGTGCCAACATAAATATGTCTTAATCTCTCTACTGCAGGCAATTTTATTAAGAACATGTAGTAAATCTCTAAGAATATTTGATGAATACAGCTTTCTTAGTGCTTGAGGGAAGTGCAGGTTTTAGTAGCAAATCCATCGCCAAAGATGAAATTCTGGCAGTGATATAAAACACAAACAGTTTGAAAAAAAAAAACAGGCACAGACAGATCACATACAGGGAGGTTAAACAGGCTTTACTCTTCTGTTCTACATCTCTTAATGCTGTGTTTTACTTATTGCAATCAACTGCCAGCTATGATAAGAGGTCGCATTTTCTTCATTTATGAAGTGGATTCAGTTTGTCAATAATGAGGATGAATGAGGATATTTCACATTAAAACCTTATGTCAAGCTCTGAAACACTGGGCCACTTATGGGATGGTGCCTCAGACGTCGTAGCTCAACCAGGTCCTGATACACACACACACACACACACACACACACACACACACACACACACACACACACACACACACACACACACACACACACACACACACACGACTTCTGATGACTATAATGAGCTGCCAGCAACAGAGGGAACAGACTTTCAGTAAAACTGCTCAAGAAAATACATTTTTCATGGTAGACAGCTCTTAATAGTTACTCTAAGACTTGCAGTTTGCTCAAATGAAACTGAACTTTTTTTCAAGCCTGTCAAGGGTGGTAGAAGCGTCCTTAATACGACTTGAGGTTTGCTTGTTCAGTGACGTCCACGCCAGATGGAGGTGCTTGAGAGTTAAATGGGAGCGGGCACCACTTGGAAGCTCCTCAAACCAAGACGTAAACTCGCAAGGAAAAGCTAATCACGGCTCTGCAGCCCGACGCAGGTGTTGCTGGCCAGCCTGTGCACACTGCAGTGATTGAGAAAAGTTCAGCTTATTTCCAGTTGAAATCTTAACTTTGAAAACTTTCCTAAAGCTTCTGCAGTAATGCCGCTCTTCAGGGAGGCTTGACGAACACAACTGAACCATAACAATGTACAGAAATAATTAAAATTCAACAATTCCCTTTCTCTGTGCAGCTAATATTGCCCCAGTCTTTGTACTCGGAGTACTTGCCAGACTTGACAAAAATGTCAGTTGGGAGTCAGTGTATACTTCAAGAGGAGTAAAAGCTTCAAGACAACTTTTCCTTTACATTCCCCTCTCTCAGCTGCCCTATAGCTCAGTCAACTTGGACACACTCCACCAACCAAAAAAACTACTACATTAAACTACAATATATTCATTTTCAAGTGCTTTAGAAACCGAATAACTTGGGGCAAACAGGCTGTTTTGCATTTTAACCGAGCATAAGCCCAACAGCTTCATAGTTTACAAGTTAACTCTAATGGTGTAAACAAACTGCTGCTCAGGGGAACCAGTAGCTCCGACTCCATTCATTTCTCTAATCAGAAAAATGCAGCCCACAGCATCACTCGGGTAACATCGCTCTTCTTCAGCCAGGGGGTTAACTGCAGACCACAACTAGTCAGTCTGAACACCAGGTAAAAAAAAAGCTGAGGTGAGCTGAGGCTGTTGAAAAGCTCGGAGAAGAAGCGTAGGTGCTACTGGAGGGTAAGTGGAAAAACAAATGTGAACTATTCTGCAGTTTAATAACTCTTGAACATCAATGAGATCGCACACAGAATTTGCAATCAGGTCTCATATTTGGGTTAAAAAACAACAACTGTTGTTATTTCATCCAACCAATTTAAACCATCTGTCCATCAAATTTAGCAGAAATATGTTCATATTTTCTGATATATCCTGCTGACAACAGATAAACTGACAAGGCTGAAAATATAACCTTCATGGTGACAGTAATAAGACACCCTCTCTACATAAGAGTTCTCCCAAGGGTTATAAAAATACAGCATAACTGACGCCTTAGATGTATTTCCTATTTGATTTTTGATTATCTTTTCTGATTGTCGGTATCATTCCCGTGGAGGCAGTTGGCATGTTGATGTATTTCTGTTGGGACCAAATTGAGAAAAACAACATCTCAGAGCAGGACAGTGAATAGAGACAGTGGTCTGCTGCCAAGGAGCCAAAGAAAACAGACCGTTAGAAGAGTGAGAGAGACAAAAACAAGAAATATGGCAGCCAGGTAAACAGACGGGAGGACTGATGAAGAAACGGGGTTCATGCCATACTTCATGCTTTGAAGTGTTTCCTCTTTCTCAAAGTTTCCCGTATCTGAACTCTTTAGGCTGGAGAAACTGCAAAAATATATGGTCACACTTGAGATTTTCTATCATAAACCGGAGAGAACCTTTCGACCATGAAAACTATTTAAAAGCTTGTGAAGAGAACTAAAAAGTAAATGATTAGCTTTTAAATGTTTAAGTGGGTGACATATTCTGCGAGCACTGCGTCTTTTCTGACAAAGCCAATCTGACAGCCATATTCTCCCTCCTTTAAGTGCAAGCATAATAGACTTCTTGAAAAGGCTTTTTTTTTTTTTTTTTTTAAATAGTCGTGAAATGTCGTCTCACCCCTCATCTCGTCTCCCATCTTGCTGCTTGTGTTGTGAGTTGTAAGAGACGCCTGAGTGACAGCCGTTGAATAGATTTTCACAGCTGTGGCCAGGAAACTTTTATTATAATTGTACTGTCTGAGTGTGTGTGTGTGTGTGTGTGTGTGTGTGTGATGGGCAGTGAGTTTGTCAACCATAGCGAGGTTTGACCACATTATTAACAGGGCTACTTCCAGTACCCCTTATATTCAGTTTAACTCTTGCATGTGGAAGGAAGTGACTGTGCTGTAACAAGATGATTTATAAAATGCAAGATGGGTTAAGATACTCCAAGCTTGGATTTTTATTTTTTTATTTTTTTTTGAGTTGTACTGGATGAGAAATGACATTTTCACAATACAAACTGGACTACGGAGTGAATTCATGGACTAATCCGTGTTCAACCAATATTGCAGTGGCTGCTCTCATAATCCTCTGCAATAACGCTGTGGTGTTTGTCAAGAATTTTAATTCTGTGCAGCTTTTGCCTGTAAATATGTCCAGAAAATCCTGCTGCTACATGCTGAAACTTATATTTCTAACGTGGTCCACCATTTTGATGTCAAAAGGATGAACAATTTATTGGAAACAGCTCTTAGTTTACTCTAATTCATCAGTAGCACAAACTACAACCTCTGCAATTACTCTAAAATGGAATCAACGCATCAATTAAACTTCATTAGTTTCAACTAGGTCTGATAAATTGGATTTAATGCAGATGTCTGAAAAAGTTTAACAAATTTATTCCAGATTTAATAAAAAGAAATTTCAGCTGCAAGTCACCAACAATTAAAAACACTCCGTGTTTTGTTTCCTGTCTGCCAAAACAGAAAATACATAATTTTATAAAATAACTTTATTATCCCCCAGCAGGGAAAATTAGATTGGCCTGCCATTGCACAGTGATGAATAACAAAAGAGACACAGGTCACAACAGAAAACATATGAAAGACAATCAGCTGAAATAACACTAGAGAGAAACTAAACTTTGATAAAGTTGATCCATTGATAAATATAAATTATTTGAAGTGGTGCACCTGAAAATTAATCCTATAACAGACGATAAATTCCACTTTTACAATTTCATGTGTGACATGGTATTAAATGGTGTATTTTTGTTGGATTAAAATGTAAGAATTAATAGATTTTATATGTATTTCGAGTGTAAATTATGGAAAATAAATTCAATTACTACACTTAACGTCTTCACAGGACCTGATCTGACTGAAAAAGCCACCCGAACCTGATGTGCACAGAAAGAAAGAGAACCAAGCCACTACCTATAAACCTGAGAACAGTTGAATCCAGAATGAGGTCGACCTAAACAAACCCAAATAGAGAGAAAACACCAGCACTGTCAGTAGCATGATGAGCCACCAATTAACAAGCAGCCAGGCTCGACAAGAGCACGATGTATATCATTTTACGCTGCAAAAACACAGTTCACACTCTTGGCCTGGCGTCAAATAAACACACTTTTATCCCGTGGTGATTGTAACGCAGCACTGTCATCTCCTTTAAGGTGTTCGGTGTCAATGCAACGGCAGTCTACGTGATTCGGGTCCCGAGTCAGGCTGGTGTAACAAATCAATCAGATGGTGATTGAGTCTATGTGTTTGTGTGGCCAAAAACTCAACCACAACAAGCATGAAAATCCACTGATCAGTGTTTAACTAATAACACCACATGGTTGGAGACTGAATATTTTATTTACATTGACTGAAGCAAGCCAAACACACACACACACACACACACACACACCAGCAATAATCTAGTGTGGTTACTGACGTGCTGAAACCTTGTCTGACCCTGATCCTCATTGTATCACTCCTCCATTTCCACTCTGTGCCTTTGTGCGTGTGTGTTTTGTGAGTAAAAGAGTAAAAGTGAAGGCACAGGAAACATGGGAATAGAAATGGTAAAAAAAAGGGATCATGGAGCCTGATCCCCCGCTGCTGCTGTGCACTGACTGAATGAGGACGCAGCCCTCGGCCCCTGGGCTGGATTTCCGTGCCCTTTTCCTCCCTCTATCCCTCTCTCCATCCCCTGCGATCCCTCTCTATCCCTCTTAAGGGAAGGTTCTTGGATGGAAACTGAGTCAAGTGATGAGGGACCGGGGAGAACTGGGTTTCATCAGCTTGGCATATGTGTGTCAGTGTGTGCCAGCGGATGTGTGTGAGAGACAGAGGGTGTATGTGAAACAGGAGGCGGGATTGCACATAAATTACAAATCAAAGCAAAAATAAATAAAAATAAAAAAATTGACTCATAAAATTATTCATAACCAAATTGTTTAAGTCACAAGCAAAATTCAACATCAAGCTCCAGTAAACTGTGATTTTAGTTAAGATGCCGGTCATCACATGGCGTGGGTGAGGATGAGGAGAGGGGTTTGGGTGGGGGAGGACTAGGAGGAGGAAGAGGAGGAGGGAGAGAGGAGTAAGTGAGTCATAGTATTAACTCCCAGGCCCTCTGCATAATCATTTCAGCTCACGCTTCGTCACAGTGAGCTGAATCACCAGACAGACACGTGGCCACAGACACCGGAGCCAAAACGTCTCTGCCTGGCTTCTCCTGCATCATCTTGCACTTCTCTGTCTCACACAGGCATTTGAGAGAAGCAGGGATGATTTTGATTGGTGGTTTTGACCTTTTGACTTCACCTGCATGATGTTGGAGGTATATCTTTGTTAAACTAAAACAAAAACAAAGTTCTGGCTGGAGGTGCAGGACATACTGTAAAGAAAGGGGCTTTAGGGTCATCTTTGTGAATCATTGGGGCAAATTTGTGGTGACATTTGCTTTGGAGCAATAATTGCTCCATGTGCTTAGTAACAGGTTACTCTTCCTATGGAACATCATTGATGGACATTTGCAAAAGAAAACAAGCTAAGGGGTTTTCAAATGGAACCAAAGTCTCAAAATTTCTAAGAAGCGGGGATTTCTTATTTGTTTCAATTTCTATTAGTCATTCCAGAGCGAGATCTGTGTTGTGTTTTCATCTACAACACAAGTTTACACCTGTAAACTGATGTGTACAGCGAGGACTATTAAGTGTGCAGGCGTGATTCAGGGAAATGGAATCACTGCATAAAAATTATTCCACATAAGTAAAACCACATTCAATTCAAACATTTTCTGCTGCATGGGCAAAGAAAGTATGTTTTCAATGCCCCCATTAGTTATGGAGTTGTGGAACTATAAGGCAAATGAGCTCATCTAAGGGAAAATCAATAAAAGAATAACATTTATACCCTTCACTTCTCCTTATTAAAGTCATTTCAAGTCCTCCAATTATCTGAACCCTCTGGTCCAGGGAAAATGCATTTAATGCGTTTAGGAATTGGTGTTTAAACACATGCACATTTTTGCACTTTGCTCCAATTTGAGTGCATATTTTTTACTTTTATGTGTACTCTGTGTTTTTACTTGTGAGCCATGTCTTCCACTGCTGTGAGTTGGACTATTAAGTTTTACTGATTCTGAATTTTAACCTAAAACAAACATTCAAGCCTGTAGCAGCCTCTGCAGTAACTCAGTGTAGGTTTTGCTCTAACAAGATGTAGTATTTCTTATCCAAATAGTATGTCAAGAATTTAAAAACATGACTGTGTAAGAACCAGTTGTTATTCACAATCACAAATCAAGATATGAGCAATGCACATCTCTGCAAACAATTGGACAATCCTTGTGCATATAAAGGAGGTATTCTGAATACTTAAGTCTTGTTATAACATCTTTAAATGATATGTGCTTGGAGCTGTTTATGGTCCAAACATTCTTAGCATGAAATGAGACTTAGCTGCTGACACCCCGCTGACTACAGCTCACCAAACAATTCAGGGGTTGCAAGTCCCCGCATCAGAAACAAAACTCCTCAAATCCTTCCAACAATAATCTATGGCAGAAATCTCCGCCTGACTCCAGGGCTCTGTTGGAATTGTTAAACAAACAAACCTCTCGCAGCAATCTCTCTGTATACACTGATGCTGATTTGCAATGCAAATGATCCTGATCAGTGGACACCACAGGGAGAGTGCGGCAATTCTCCGACAACAACAAAGGGTAAGCCCTTGCATCACGTTGCCTTATCCACAGCTAGATTTGTGCCAACACTCACCGATGGAAGTCTTATCTCTGCTGGCCTTCTGGCCGCTTAAAGGGACAGGGACCTCTGCATGAGGCCCTGGGGGCTCCTCCAGGCAATGACGGTAGTGCGAGCTGTGATGTAGGTTTGCTTAACAGTCCCGTCCACTTCTGGCAAACTACACCTCTGGAAGTTGCAGATCTCTGGAGCTGTAGGTAGGATAAGATGAAAGAGGGGAAGGGAGCAAGTTACCTGGAATTCAATCCCATAGTTCTCCCTGCAGAAGTCTCGCAGTTTGGGGTAGACGTGCTCTTTCAGTGCGTTCCTCTCTGCTTCTGTGTCTGAAAGCAAAAGAGAGAGGGAATGTGATTCCATTTCTCTGCTAGCATGTCCAAAACAGAAGCCATCTGTAATTAATTACATGACATAATCGACTAAAGGAAGAAGATTAAAGGAAAAAAAAAAAAAATAGATATATATATATATGTGTGTGTGTGTGTATACACACACTGCAGTCAATGCATTCAGTTGACTAAAAAGTGTGTCAAATCCTTACATGCGAACAAACAAAATAGTTGATTCATCTTCTGCTGATGGACCAACAATTGGCTAATCGTTTCCCCTCTGATGTCATTCATGCCGGTGTTAAAGGCACCATGTCAAGAATATATGTGTGTAATTATACGCACCCACTTCTCACACCCACAAAAAAATGATTCCCTCGAAGAGCCAGTGCTGACACACACTGTTGAAGAATGTCGGATTATGCAGCATTACAAAGGCAGTGATCATATTGGACAGTTGGAGTGTCACAGAGCGAGTGCCCATGGCGCCTTGTTGTGTCCCACTTTCTTTCTTCCTCACCTCTCTTTTTCACTGTCTTCCAAATGGTTACTGTAATTTATTTGGACAAGCCCAATCTCTTCCTCCCTCTCTTTTTTCTGAAGGGTGTGGATGGATAGTTAAAAAAAGAACATGCCCAACAGAGAGCCCCTGTGTGACCAAGTAGCCGACTTGCACGTGCACACACATACTTGCGCCAAGACCGCTTGTGGTGGACGCCGCACAAACAGCCCGTCAGCTGCAAATCCGTGTCATACGCAGTGTGAGGGCCCACAGATTTAGTCTGACGTATCTTTCTCTCATCTATCTTTAGTAAGGCTTTGGGCCGTGACCGTACATGTATCCGCCCACAGCTACCCGAGCAAAATGTCAAATCAAAGCCGAACGGCTGTAATAGTATGCAAATGAAATAAATGGCAGTTGCTGCATCAGTAGAGCTCTCATCTCACTCCATTGGAGACACATCATACTACAATAAATGTAAAATATCTCACGGTGACATCATAAGTGCAAGAATAGCAGCATTTATGGAGTTTAGATTGAACCTTGATTCTCTGTTTGGGAAGTGTTAAGCGGTGGGAAACAAGTGCAGTTTAAATCTGCATCTTGCTGAACTGTGTCTCGATGTGACCTGACAGACTAAACTGTGTTGTTGTTTGTAATGTGCTGATAACTGCAAGACGCTCCTCTCTCTCCCCCTATCTCTCTCTCTTTTTGTGGGATGATGATGAGTTGTGGCAGCCTGACGTATGTGTGTCGGTTGTGTACACACCCACACGCAATGGAACAAAGACTGGATGCTACATTTGCCCTCCTTTCTCGCCATGTGTCCCTCCCTCTAATTTTCCAATCTGTTTATTTCGATAGCGCCGACCAATCTATCTTTTCTCCTAGATATGTCCCGTCAGCTCTCTTGTTTTTTTTTTTTTCTTCTTTCTCACTTAATTTTCTTTTCTCTGTTCTTCCCTTGCCCTTTAGGGAACTCATTGGCGGCTAGTTGAAAAGACAGCCAAATGTTCCTGGTTTCTTTCCTTCTTATCTGTCTCTCTTTCATTCTCAGTTCTTGGGCTGTAAGTAATGAGTCTTAACATTTTCAATTATTTTTTTTTTCTGTAGTAGAAAAATACTAAAAAAAATGCCCATCAGGACTTTCTTGAGTCTAAGGGGACCTCTTCAATTTACTTGTTTTGTCTAAACAATCAGGCGAAACCCAAAGATATTAAATTTTTACTTATATAAAACATATAAAGGCAGCAAAACCACACATTTTAGCAGGTGCAATTACTGATTACTGTTTGGCTTTTTTGCTTGATAAATCTATTTCAGCACTTCTCAGCACTAATAATGTCCATAGGTGCACACCTAAAACAAGGCTAAAGCTGAACAGCAGCTTCACAACACTACAAAGTTAGCTATACTGACATTTCTGCAACTGGTCCTCCATTCCTCCACACTGTGGTCACTCCACAACTGCCCTCTCCGTGTCTCATCAACAAGGCTACGACAAAGCAATCACTCTGCTCTCATCAAGCTACACCAACTGACACTCCACAGGCATTTGGTATGCACAACTGCTGAGAGACCTCTGATTAAAAGAGAACGAGTGTGTGGAGTCCACTAGACAAGTGTCTTTGCAAGTAGAACAATGCTGTGGCACAAAGGCATGTGTATCTGAGGTGCTTAAAGGGTTAGTTCAACTGGTTTGTCAGATGTCAACCTTGAAGACTGAGTTGGAGGCAATAATGGAGCTGGAGGTAATTGAATTTATGGTGCACACAGCAGTAACAAGGATTTTAAGAATTCAGCAACATGTCTTTTCTGGATAATCAGTGCTTCACTGCCTCCACTCACCTCCACTGTAATGGACTGGAGTGGATCAGCATGGCTGAATAGCAGCAGAGAAGGGGTCTCAAGCTCATGATACCTGGAGGCCACTGGCCAACGGGCTGCTTGAGGACAGAATAAAACTCCAGTGTTTTTCCAACAATAATCTTCAACCACATACATTCAGAGGTTCTCCCTCCTACCTACCAAACAGTTCTGGGTGTGGCACAAATGGAGCTTTCTCCTTTCAGATCTGTCAGGAAGTAGTCGTGTTGAACGTGATAAAATCTTAATGTTTCCTTGTTTAGAAAGAGATGTATTTATGTCAGGTGTGTACTGTATTGTTGGTCACAGCTAGTGTTTGTTGTGTGTTACAGTGCAGTACAGTGAGATACATCTTGCAAAATGTTAAAATATGAGAGAATATGTTTAAAACTGGGACATAAAAGAATATTGTGTATGAATGACAGAGTAGCTAAAACATATAAACATTGTCCATCAAGATGATGGTTTGGTGGTCAACAGCAGATTCATCTGGAGTCTAGAATCAGATAAATCGGTGGGGTCTTCACATCACAAATTCATGTTTTTTGGTGAGGGTTTTTCTTTTTAACTTTGCTTCTAGCCTTAAATAATTATTGAAATGTAACAATCTGACCAGTTGTGAAAGAGAGATGACTGAGGAGAAAGTGTGATGATGGGTTACAGTCATTTTAAGAGGTCATAATTATACGCATATATTTTATTCATTACAAGTCTGGGATGTTCCTCATTAATCTATTAGTCAATGGCCAGAAAATTAAATGTCAACGATTTTGATAATTGTTTAGTCATTTCAGTCATTTATCAGGGAAAAAAGGAGCCAGTTTTCAAGATCTAGTGTTCTGTTGTTTTTCACTGTAAATTGGACATCTTTAGGTTTTGGACAGATAAAAATATAACTAAAGACATCACCTTTTATTCTGGGAAACTATATTGACTTTAGTTTCGACTTGATGATTAAACAAGTAATTGGAAAATAATAATGAGTGAATGAATAAATAATGAATTGATGGCATATTTTTTGATTTTGATTCAGTTCATGACCTGCAGCTTGTTACCTTCTCGCACGTCTCATCTTCAAAATACTTCCAACTATGTCTACAATACGGGAGAATAAACCTCAAAAGACTAAAAATGGAAGCCAAATATGTCCTCTGTCATTGTTCTTAGTATACAAACCGAACTCTTTAATGTGCAGATCTGAACCTGCACCGCAATGATGCAAACACAGTCAGTGAGCAAATCGATACCGAATGACCTGGAAGATGCTGAGGGCTAATTGTGGCTGTGTAAATCAGCCATCCATAAAGACCAGATGTGCATTTCCTGAGCACAGGGAGACCCTACAGGTCTCACACTACTGAATCACGATGAAAGAAATCTACTGGAGGTTATTGTGCGACCACCTGAGCTTGATGTTGAACCTTGATAATGTAAAAAGATGGTGACATGGAACTGGAGGTAACAGTGAGAGCAGAACTTTCCTGCCTCTCTGCCACTAACGTAGCATGTGTTTGATTAAATAACCAGGGTAGGTCTACTCAACATAAAAATGTACCATAACAAGTTCGACTGTGCTCACAGCTGTTACCTTAAAAACCACTAGTGGGGCTTTTAGGGTCTAACATGTTCACTTTATGCCAGGGACACCCGAGACACAACACCCAATGATAAGCCATGATGACTAAGTCTGATGATCATAGAGACTCCGCTCTGTATGAAAGGCAGCAGGTATTCTTGGACACTTAGTGATTTGATACTGAAAAATCAAATGTGATCCTGTAATTTGAGCTGGACAATTTCAGAAGTGTGGTCTCATTCATTGAAGGTGGGATATAATTTGCAGGTTTGGATGTTCGGTTGTGAAGGGAGATTTAGTTCATCTATTTCATTAACTTTGCATCTATTATACATTGCTTCACTAGCAACTCAATAGCCAGAAGCTTACGTTGTACTTTATAATCCTAAATACCACTTTTTAATCTCGGATGCATGGAATATTTTATTTCTGTCTCTTTCTGGTAAGATCTAGTGAAATGAAGAGAATGTCTATCATATTCTGAGGAGAATTTAAGTGTGAACAATTTGTTAAATATTTATGGTATTTCTGAAGTGAAATAGCTACTCCTGAGCTTTGGAATTAATCAATGCATTTTATTTTTTTTTTATATAAATATGATCTGGGGGCAACATGATAGTTGAGTGGTTAGGGTACATACCACATGGGCTCATTTGCCCTTATCAGCAGGACCATTTACTGTACATCATTCCCCTTTTCTCTCTCCCTGCATTTTCTGTCTGTCTCCACTTGTGCTTTAAAATTGAGGCATAAAATGCTCCAAAAAAGCTTTTTAAAAATTTATTATTTTTGTTTTGAAAATAGAATAGATAGATAGATTTTCTCCTCCAAAGTAGTCAATAACTTCTGTATAATTAGAAGTCAAAAAAGGTATATGGACTTAAAGCCTTACCTCATTATATCAGGATGACTTTAAATGTTGCCAAAAATAGTGACTCAAATTACAATATCTTTCATGAAGACATTGAATGAAACATTCATTGGACGTTAACGGTAGGATTTTGTTCATTTTCAGTCTCATTTATCAGTATTAAGCCCCTAAACTGTCCCACAGCACAGCCCTCAATGTGCACATAAAATAAAATTCCCATTACTTATAAACTACTTCCAGACCACACTAGTTTTCTTGAGGTTAATTATGTTGGTTGCGAGTGAATAATCACTATGTAATTTTACTCAGGTGTATGTAGCAGGCTGCTTGCTATCGTCGCCATCATTCCCTGATGAGATATTTTTACAGTGAGTTCCATTACAGGAGTTAGACAAGCCCATGAGGGCGATTGCTGAATTTGTCAGAACAACGTCCTGGAGGTGTAAGATTGCTTCACAGCGCTCTGGAAAATTCAGAGAGGTCACTAAAAGCTGCTGCAAAACTAGTGAGAGTGAGCCTCCTCTCTCCCTTCAGGACAAGAGTGGAGGCAGAGAGGAAAACAGTGGTGGGGAGAAGTGGTGGTGGTGTGGGGGGGTGGGGAGTCGGGCTCGCGTCATAAACTTCACATGCCGCAGAACGAGGCCAGGCTCTTCCAGCTATCCGGCACTCACCGGCCCCTATTAAACAAAAGACACCCTTGACACAGTCTTTTCACCTGTCATCTCTCTCTCTGTCCTCTTTGCCATCCCTCCCACTCACTTCCTTTGTTCTCGTTCACCAGACTCAATTCAAAAAAGTGGATAATTAAGGACTGAAAGAGATATTTTTAAAGGAAAGCAGCCACTGAATCGTGGAAATCTGAGCTAAAACCCACAACACAAACGGAAAAAGATAAATAGATTAAATAGGAACACTGGGAATAATTGTGGGGTGAAATGTAAGGTAATTAGTGGTCTCCGTGGTGACATACTACAGCCTTGCTGATGGTGCATTGGAGGGTTAGACGATTTTATGCATCACATCCCTGAGGGCTGGTGCTTTTATCAACTTTAAACAGCTTAAGCGATAGCTTGCATACAAATAGCTGCCTATAGCACACAACCGATGCCAGGGCCCCTGAGGTGACTACAGCGAGGTAATAGAGTTGTCTTGATATGCTTATATGGATCACCATGAACATACACACACATTGACAGTTAAGACAGTCTGCATAATTTACTAAGCAGTAAACACACACAAACACCAAAAATGAATCCTGTTAGGCTTTTCGCTGGTTTGTTGCTGGCGTCTTGATACTGGCAAGAACACACACTCACACACGCACAAATCTGAGCCAAAAACTTGCGTGATTCATTAACATCATGGATGGAGGATGCAAAACCACCCAAGTTATTTGTTTGGCTTAAACTGAGAGAAACACTTTGGAGTGACTTTATACTATAGACTCGATACCTTTCTACTCTAGCATTTAAAACCAGTCTCTTCTATCAAATTCATCTGAGCAAGATGATGTACCTTTTCCAAATGACTGTTAAAAACGAGTGTTTATGGACGACAAACACAAGCAAACATAGTCATCTATGGCTGTGGATTACTAATATTCAGCAGACCAACATTATAACTAAAAAAGTGCACTAAAATCTCAGTCCTGTAGATCATAACAGAAAGGTCCCACAATCACACACACAGTGAAAAAGTTCTTGTTATTCTGATTATATCACTTTGGATATCATTGTTCACCCTTGATAGTGAAATTGCACTGTTAAGTGCAACATATGTTATATTAACTTTTATAAAGGGAAGTTTGTCAAAGCAAGGATGATCCTGCATGGCCTTGAGCGACTATTCCACATTGAGACTGCTGCGTTTATTGCTTACACACATTTATATTTGGGAGGAATGGAAGGATAAATTCCCTGCTGTGTCTCCTCAGCATGGTGAGGAAGGGTTAGAGAATTACTGCTTCAATTTTAAGGCCACAGCTTTCCAGTCACGAGCCCAAACAAACTCCACTCCTTCAATATATGTAATGTTTGCTGCTGCTGATAGGATTTACATTTAAGTGTTGGAGGGAAAGGGCCAGACGGTGATACTGAAGGGAGCGGTCCTCTTATTGTGAGAGAGTACTGCCAAAATGTGGGTTTTATCCATTCATTGCATGTCACTGATTGCCTGTCTGGTTTGACCACATTACACTGTACATATACAGTTAAATAAGTGCATTGATAGCCCCCTCTAGTGAACATTGAGAAAGTGGCTGTGCAGCAGGAGTGAGGGCAGAGCTGGGTCACAGTTATGAATATCTGTGTTTTGTTATGCTTGCGTGAGGTGCCAGCAGAATGAGTTTGCCCAACAGGAAAAAAAGTTTGTAGGCATAGTAAAGTATCTGAGATTAGTAGGAATCTGAATCTATTACTCAGAACATAGCTGCAACTGGAAAACTGTAATGGATCTAAACATATGCGGAGAATATCTAGTTGCAAATTTCATGGGGCCAGGGTGAACTTGAGGTGAATTGAACAGTGTTTTTGTGCTACTATCTGAAGTAAGACAGTGCACAGGTACGGCTTCATTACTAGGATATAGCACTGGATATCAGCACCTCGCTTCACTGAAAGCAGCACTTCATAATTAGCTCTCTTCACAGCTCGGGATGAAATGTGTGCCTTTCCATTTGTGCCGATGGTATGAAAAGAGCCACTTGGAATAGACCACGCATTGTTTTTCCATCCATGTGTATAATGGAAGGGTTAAATTTGTGCCGTACCGGGATGGTCTGAATGACTGAATCAGCTACAGGTGGTTTAACAATGCCAGACTTTTCACCATGCTCTGCGGGCCATAACAGTGCAATAATCTGAGGTCACTTCATTCATTTTTTTGGGTCCATAGCAATTTGCTCAGCGAGGGCAAGGAAATGACAGTGATGTATCGACCAAAGCAACCTCCCTTTTTAATCCTGGCATGCCCTCCTTCTCTCTCACTTGTAGCCTACTCTATTTCCCTTGCCTTGTTTACTCCAGTTTTACTGAGCCTATTTTTACCCCCTTGCCCAGAGGGCATATTCAAATACAGAGCTGCAACTGGGTGTCTCCCTCACGACCTAACTGTCTTGCACTCTGCTCACACCGTGCACTCTGTGCTGAAGGCAATCTGTTGTTTCATTGTGTTACTGGAATAAATCATGCACCAATTTGTTTTTTGTCAAGTTGTCATATGACCTAATGTAACCTAATTTAAGAGATTTTCCAGCAGCTCCATTAGGTTAAGTGGGTCTTTAAATGCCACAGCTCAATGCCAGGTGAATAGACTGCACCATAAACCGGCAGTCTTGACTTTTCTCTCAAAATAGGCCCAATCAATGGTAAAGATCAGGAGCTTGGACAGTGGCTTTACTTTGAATCCAAACGCATTAACCTTTATAGTGTACTTTGAATGCTTGAGCCAAATTATTTGACGGCAGTTGTGTGTAAACGCTGCACATTTTCCTAGTGATTACTTCTCAAGAATTGTCCACAGGAGTTAGATCTTATGAACCGTGCTACATGAATTTCCAATGCAGACAAATTATCTGAAACAGAGAAGGAGCTTAAGAAGATGTTTGTGAAATGAGTCACAACAATGAGCCTGTGTCTTGTGTCATTCCGAGGGTCCCCAGGCTTCTGCAGAGTGTGTAGGGGGAAAAAAAAAAGGGGGGAGGTGGGAGATGGGAGATGGAGCTGTCACGCTGCTGACTCTTACCGTCGGGGTTGGCACAGATGAAGACCCGGACGCTACGGCCGGTGGGGACGTGGTGCGACGGCAGGGCGTTGATGTTGCCGCTGATGGCCGCCCTGCGCAGCGCCGACTCCCGCGGGCAGGGCTGCCTGCTCCCCACTCCCGACGGCCACATGGGGGGCGACTTCCAGCGTGGCTGTTCGACACGCACGCGCGCACACACACACACACACACACACACACATATGCACACGCACACATACGCAGCACACAGAAGGGGCAGGTTAGCGCGGCCAGGGGCGCACTCGCGGGCACATGGACAGACGTGCAGATTCCCCTCATACATCCACACACGCATGGGGCGTTTATCACGGCAAAGGCATGGAGCTGCATCTAATAGCTTTATCATAGTTATTAACTTTGGGCGCATTTATAGGCGCTCACTCAAAATCTGATCCAAAATGCTCACCCAAGCATTTACCGATCGGAATAGGACTGCCGTATCTGTTATTATTTCTCATATGTAATTCTACAAAACATATAAGATTAAAAGAAAAAAGAATATTTAATCCAGGATTTAAACATTTCAATTTGCCGCCTTGCCATACTCTGAACGCCCATGCCACACATATACACACACTGGTCAAGTTAGGATGGATCTGCCAAATCTTCTCCAAACACAGGAATGAGATTGAATGTGTCTGTTATTGCATTCATGTGGCAGGGGCTATAATAATAGGATATTACGCACAGCCTACTACCGTCATGGTGCATGCGTAATTTGTATACATGTCCTTGGACGCATTCATGAATTTTCATGCCACTGTGGGACAAACAGACAAACAGAACGAGACGATACAAAACTCGGAGAGACGAGCAAAGGCAAGCATCAGTCGTATTCCCACCCCAGAGACGATGCTTGTAAAGGCGAATAACCGCTACGGATGGTTATTCCGCCGGGAGCAGATGTCAAGTCGCTGGTTTTCCGGAGTTGGTCTTTCCTGAAATCTTTCTTTCAATGACGGAAAACCTCGAAAAAGACAACAAAAAGCGGGTAAAAGTTGGGTAGTCCACTACTGAACCCTACACGAAATCCTCTGACAGCACACAACTAAAGATCACTGAGGCACAGCATCCACAGAGAGGACTTGACTACTAGTGATGCTGGAGACAAGGCACAACAACAGGACACTTCTTGTTGCTCACATTCATTCGCTTCATTTCGTGGCTTCCGAAAATATCCAAGCGTCGAGGACGTTAAAAGGTGGATAAAAACGCCCATCAGAGTTGCTGTGGCCGAGAGGCGACACCGGGAGACGGTAAAACGGACGCCGTGTGTCGGACTGCTCCCCGAGGCATCCTGCTGTCTCTCCGAGCCGACCGAGCTCTGAGAGACGGAGCGAGTGTCAGGCCGGACAAAATAAAAGCGCGACTACCGGCTGACATTTTCAAAATAAAACATCCATTTGCCACTGTAGGTCCCCCCCCTCACATATTTACATCTATAAAGAGCCTGGAATCAGATATGATTATTTATCCTTAAAATAACTTCTTATAGATCTCCACCGACGCAGCTATTAACCACACACTTACCTAATTACCCTATGTCCTCAGGAGTTGGGCTTTTATGTTGAAAGAGAGAGATTAAATTCCGGTCGTGCTCCAGCTCTTAATGTCGGACTTAACGGAGGTGGCAGAGGAGCTCCTGGGATGCTCTTCGTCTCTCTCCCTGTCTGTCTGTTTGCCTGTCTTTCTTTCTTTCTGTCTTTCCCCCAGAGGACAGACCCCAGTCCCTATTAAAATTTACAAAGGAGCGCCAAGTCAGCAGGGAGGTGTCGTAAATGACGTTACTACTTTTAGCTGAGCAAAAAAAAAGAAAAAAAAAAGAAGAAGAAAATAGCCGTTACGTCGTTAACGGCTATCGAGTAAAGTTTGCTAATCCACTTTAAAGTGAAAATATATGAAGTGCTTTAACTCTACTGTTACTGTGAGATTAGCACAGACCTATACAAATTGTGTTAAGATACTTTTTAAACGAGTAACGTGTTATTATTATTATTATTATTATTTTTTTTTTCGAGCAACGTTACCTGGCCTGTCCTTTGCCGCGGATTGGGGAGCAGCAACCAGGAGGAGGAGGAGGAGGAGGAGGAAGAGGAGGAGGGGTTTGAATTAATTGCTTTATCGATAAATGTACCTCTGCTCTGCAGCCTGTGGTTATTCGCGCTGGAAGTTTAAGTGCATTGGATTTGTACTAAACGGAATTGATTACTGTGCTGTTCTTGTGAAGGGGAAACGCTGAACCACATATTCACCCCCTCCTCTGGTCTCAGTGTGTAGTGGGCAGCAGCAAACATTTCTCCGAATCTGATGAAGAACCAGACCCACAGATGCATGAGGTCTTAGTATTTCATATAAGGTTTTTTTTCATTAAGTAACTGATGGAAACCACTTCTCTCTCTCTCTCTCTCTCTCTCTCTCTCTCTCTCTCTCTCTCTCTCTCTATATATATATATATATATATATATATACATTTTTATATTTGTAGCCACATCACATCTTTTGTCTTTTCCAGCTGAGGCAATTAATACAAACATTTTAGCTTAAATAAATAATGGAATACAGCATAATGGGAAAATAGCTAAGAGACATTAACACTGTTGGGAAGTATAGAAAGAATGAATTTTCCTCCAAATCAATAAACATCATTGTAAATGACTATTGCAAGATGCTCCAAATTTCTATCTCTATTGCTATTTCACATCTAGACATCCCACTATGCCAAAAAGCAGCATAATGTTAAATATCTAAGTTGTTTAACTTATTCTTGGTGCATTTTCAAGTCTAGGGGACACATTACCATACTATGAATACCAGATCTAACACATTATTTCCGTAATATAAGATAATCAGGCACTAGATGACTTACTGTTCTGCTGCAGGTCTTAAGGATGATTCTACGGCTCTGCACGCTAACACCAACCCATTTAAGATGAGCCTGCAGGGCAACCAACTCACACCAGAACAAAATTCAGAGTCCAGAAAAGCCCAAGTAGAGCACCGGGGACTGGAGTCTTGTTCCCAACAGTGTTATGACCTTTCTTTACTTGATTGTTCCGCTCCCTCTCATAATCCCTAGTCAGTTAATCATGAGTGCACCTGCACTGGATTAATGCGCCATAGTCTTATGAAAGGATGCACTTTACACAGCTTGTTGGCATGATGTGATTTGGCAGGCGAAAAGTATGTTTTGGATGTGTGAGAGCAGGGGTGCTGCTAGAAATTCTGGTCCCAGTAAAAATAGCTCATGGTGCCTTAAAACAGTAAAACTTTATCATCTCTGGCATGTTCAGCTCTGCCCCTCTTAAATAATTTAAGCATATCTACACAGTTTAGTGCCCAAAAGTGTCAGGTTGTGAGTATGTGTGTGCATTCAAGCATTTACAGTCATTACAAGTTGGTGGGTTTATTGGCACGTGTATGCGCTTGTGTTCCTGTCCCCCAAACCCTGGACCATTCTCAGAGAATGTGAGTCACCGTTGTGACAAGATGTGATGTGTCACCTGGGAGACACACAGACACAAAGGACAGACACTGGCTGTTCACTTGGCAAACATCCACATACACACAAACACACCAACTTCACAAATGGCTAGTGATGGATGGTTGTTTCTGCAAAACAGCTGGAAAGAAACAGAGGGAGTGGGAGTCAAAGAAGACATTTGGGAATGTCTATTTCTGGGAGCTACCCACTGGTATCACTGCATTCACTCCTTAATTGAAATGCCCACTCTGAACTGGTTTCTCTTGTGAACTGACTCAGAAATCAAGGTCATTAAACTACACACAGCCTCTTTTGGTTTTTAAGTCATTGATGGGAAATAATATCTTGGACAAAGTCCCACTAAGGTGATTCAAGCTTTTATTTAGAACAGTTTGGTGGATTGATTAAATGTGTGTCCACTTGTTTCCTCAAAACAGCATAAATGGAAGGCAAAATCAAATTTTATGAAAGGGAACATAAAATAGTAAAACTGTGTTTTCAATAATGCAGTTAAACACTTGGTTTACTTCAACGGCGTCTTTGTTTTTATGACATTTTACAGAGTTGATCAAACAGGCAAAATCTCAAAGAAAAAAAAAAGTTCTAAAAATGCATTAGTTAGAAAAATAAAACTACATTTTCAACAAAATTAATTTGAAGACCTCTCTGGAAAAAAAAAACAAACAAACAGTAAGGTGACATCTTAACTGAGCGCTTTAAATTTTGAGCCTTTAAAATGTTGTGATATGAGTGTGACAAACAAGACTAAGAGTCTGTGTGTGGCCATTCTTCAGCAAAGTGGTGATTTGAGCTAATGCTAACAGCTGCATTGTGTTAGTTTAGCATGTTAACATTGGCTAATGAGGACTCAACATAAAATACAGTCAATAAAAATGAAAGTGAAAACCTTGACCTCTTGGTTGTGGTAAAAAAAAAAAAAAAAAAAAAAAAATCTAATTCAGGTCTATCCTCTGTGGACCATGAATATCTGTACTACATTTCACAGCAATCCATACGGGAGGCTATTTGCTCAGATTTCACAGTTTAGAAACAAAGTGGCGGACTGACCAGCACCCAGAAGACAACGTGGCAACAAACATGAGCAGGGTAGACGTAATTGGGGTGTAGAGAATTTATATGGTAGTGACCAAGTTGTATTCCAATTTAAATCTTTAATAACTGATTACAAAAACACTTTCCTCTTGGAATGATATTTCTTTGTGCTATTCATTTCCATTATGCCTATCACTGCATGTGTGTATTCCCTTCAGGTAGACTAGAAAGTTCTGTTACATAATCAAGAAGAATGGAGACTAAATTAAATCTGGTATATGAAGAGAGTTTAATTTGCACTGGCGATTAGTGATCATTTGAATGTAATTCATTTATAGAAACTATTAGAGATATGAATGTGACCCTTTGATCTTCCTTCAGCATATCCTTGAAGCCCAGCCTCTCCTGGGTCAGCGCTCCAGTGTGACCATGCACTCTGACCCCACTTAATTTCTTCCCTCTAGTGTTCATTTCCATAGAGCACAGAATGAATGTGTATTGGTTATAACATAACTGATTGCCCAAGTGATCACAGCTCCCTTTGATCTATGCTGCTACTGTGACAACTTCACATCCGCATCTTATTTGCCAAAAAATCAAAAAGCCCATTGTTATAATTTCATTTACATGTTCAGGTTTGTCAGTAATGTGTGAATAATTAGGTAATTTTCCGATTTCCAGACTTCCATTTTAAGCTTGCAGAAGGAACAGATGCTGCTTACCAATTTATGTATGCAAAGTAGATTAACTTTGGCACCTTGCAAATCACCGGGCTTATTCATGAGTGAAAAATCTACACAATCGATAAACAAGAACAGCTCTTACCGCTTTGATTGTGATGTGTAAAAATGATTTGGCCACTTTGAGCAGTAGTCCTCCTCCATTATTCTTCCTCTTGACAGTTTTTACATTCACACAACCGATAACGCGTCGCACATAACAAAAACCGGGAGATACACCGGCTATAACAGAATAAAAACCTGGCAGCGTTGGCTTAGGTGGACTCAGACATAATCCTGCTATTAGCCAAGACAGGATTCCAATCAGAGCTCTACAACAACAGTTTCCCTCGCTCTTCCACTCTTTCACCAGCAAAACACGGGATTAAGAGGTGACAGGCAACCTCCTGGCCCCCATATAGGATCAGTGAAAAAACAAACCTGGTGTCAGTGACACTATTGAGTCACAAGCAATTCAAATACCAACAAAACTTATTCTTTTAGTCTTGATATTCATCGGAAGAAAAGATTTCATAACATCATAATACACACTGATAAAGAAAAATAATACATCTATTTGTTGCAATGCGTGGCTGACGATATGGACTGCACTTTGGTCTTGAAGGATTTTATTTAGAGGATATATAGGATCACAGAAATGCTAGAAACAGTAAAAAAGATTTCAAAAAAGGCTTTATGCTTGGCTGAAGTAGATTGAGAAATACAGGATGTGGTAAAGGCAAAATATTTTTTTAAATTATTTTTTATAACAGTTTCACTACAGTATTTCTTTCTGCTTTATCTAAAGTAGATGCTGCCATTTATCAATACATGCAGCACTTAAATGGGAAGCCCAAAAATAATAGAACTAAAAGATGGTAAACATATAGGCTCACAGCTAACAACCATGTTAGCTGTGAGCCTGTATGTTTACCATTTTCAACATCCTAGCTTCATGTGCTAACATGCCATAGATAATGCTAATTAAGATGTCATTCATTTTTGTTGGTATTTGAACAAAAGAGAAGGAAAAAAATAAATATCTGACCCAATGAAAATGTTAAAGTCAAAGGTGCTTGATTAATTTTGACAAAATTTGTTAAAACCTTGAGCTACTTCTTACTGGAATGATAAGTGCCAATGTTCACATTTGACACACGCATTTAGTCTAATATATGTGCTGCAAATGCATTTTTGACAATGAAACCAAATCCTTGCAGCTCACTTACATGAAAAGAATAAAGCTAAATGCTTTATTTGAGGCCAAAATATAGAATATTCAAGCCAAAATCAAGCAGACTGCAGAAAATCTCCTCCTACTCCTCTTGCTAACTTCCCTCAGAGTGTGAATCCTCCACCACAACAAGCATCAGCCAAGATACCATAGTTATATTTGGTCACTGGCGGTGTGAGATGTGTTTCAGCTATCCTGGCATTACCTTGGTGCCAAACCGGAGCCTAGGTGAGGACCGCCGAGTTATATACAGCTGTTTATGGCCAAGTCAGCTGTGGCACCTTTCATGGCTCACCAATTAGCGGTTTTGTTTGTGCTCCCACTGTGACCTTTGGTGGTTAATTGATTTGGATCTATGTTTTTGTTTTTTCAAGTGGGTGAGGCTGAAGGTGTGATAATTGTGATTCAGGCTTCAACACACAAATACACAAGTGCAAAACACAATACACAGACATGAAAGTATGCACACCATCACTCTCAGATACATAAAATGTAAATGTAAAACACCATATGAACAGATGTACATTTAGTCACATCTTTTGCATTTAACATTGGATGATTTGATCACACTGATGGTATCGCCATAGTTATGAATACTGACCAATATGATAGCTGGTTATGAGAAGATTGCAGTGCACACACATGCATGCACAGTGTAGTGGTGGTGAATGTTTTATTGATCTCCTGTTTGAGAGGAAGTAGTGGGAAGTAGTCATTACTGTATGCAACACCTCCTGTAGGCTTCCTCCTCTCTCTGAACATGCTGTATATACCCTCGTATTAATCACACCATTTTATGCTGCTTTACAGTGCTAGATACAAAATGTATTAATTTGACCTAACCATTAGCCATTTAAAAAAACAGCCTTTCACCACAGACACAGCCAGCAAGGGATCATAATTTATGATTGCAATGAATAGATGTTGTTGATAAATTGCATTACACTCTTCAGGACATTTCTATGGAGGAAGCACTGATGTGTCTACAGTAAAAAAAGGTGTAAAACTAATGATTGCTGAATTACATTAAATTTCTTTCAAGGTCCTGTTATTGTGTGTGCTGGATCACTGTCATATCTGTGCATTTCTTTTTCCTGACCTTGCGACTTTATTCTCATAATATGATATTCACATTAAATTACATTCAGAATAAAACAGATCCCAATAAAATTCCTCTCTTTAAAGGTACAGCCACTTGTTAAGGATCCAATTACATTTTCTGCACAAGTCATGGTGCTTGTATAAACTATATGACAAGTTAGTTTTGGTTAAGAAGTTTTGGTTTCATATGAAGAAACGTTATCCCATCATAGCCCCATCTTCAATGTGAGTAGATGCCGACATGTTTGTGGGTAAACAGTGCCTTTAAAGAACACACATGTACGGGTAAGTGTCAATGCTTTTATAACAGCATTTACTCATCAATCATAGACTGTATCTCAAAATGGACGTAGACACAGGAGACAAGTGAAACCAATGCTAAAGAGCCTTAAAACTGCCTTCTGTCTAATGACCATCAGGGGACGACACCATTGATGCAAAAAGAACTTTGTATTGTAAGTTTGTATTGAAATCTATGGGAAAATGACCCTATTACTCACTTTATTTACTACCCCAGTAAATGTTTTCCTGATGAGGTTATGGTCACACTCTCTTGTTTCAAGTCTTCTTCAATCCAACATGGTGTTCATTTTTTAAATTATGGTCCCATTTAGAGAAAAATAGACCATAAAGCAAGGTATCCATTAGGGCGTGGCTACTGTGTGATTGACAGACTGTACAACACACGGTGACATGCTGGAGAAAGTAAAGTCAGAGCCACCCTTCACTCCTCTTCAGTCCTGCCTTCTCCTCCAAATATGGTTTCTTCTGGTTTAAAAAAAAATAACATTGTGATGGACACGAACCAATGGGGGACAAAATTAGATACTGTTGCTAAACATGGAAGACTAATGCTGAACAGATGTTAAAACCAGACACAGTTCTGATGAATATTGTCTAAACGACTAAAAACTGGAAGACATGAAATGAATACTCACAGCCAACATACTGCCCCTCTTTTTGTGACAAGATTTCCAGTGTGTCCTTATGGAAAACAGATGATTTGCCAGCAAGACTGTAGTTGTTAATAGATTTAGTACATTATGTTATCAATCTTGTGTTCAACACACACTGAGATGGCCCTGGCACTAAAAACCTCACTTGGTTCTGCTGTGGAGATGCCAAAACAAGAACTTTGTATTCAAACCACTCTATATTTCTGCACTGAGAGTTGCTATAATGTAGTGAATAAAACTGTTCCAGCTGCTTGCATTACATAGGCGCTTCAACTGCATGAGATCCATGACAGCATTGCTAATTGGCCCCGGTCCTCTGTAGTTCTTCAGGCAGTCGAAGCTTTCTAATGTGTGTGGAAAAGACAGAGAGAAGGGAAGGCTAGCTCCCGCTCCAATTCCTTATTAGATCACACTTTACCAAGATGTTATCCGGAGTGGACAGGCTACAATTTTTCCATGGCTTTGTATCCACTGAATCAGTCTGAAAAAGCTGAGGCGTGTGTGCTTGGAGGGAGTGTTGGAGTAAGAAATCAGTGAGTAAACGGCAAACTGATTTAGAGACAAGAGAGTGTGTGAGGGAATGGCTAGGAAATGTAACATAAATGAAGTAAAATGTAGTTGCTCTTTCTTTCTCTCCACCATTTAAAATGTCAGGCTGCTAAGTGTGGGGATGGCAGCAATGGTCACACATCTGCATATCTGCAGAAAAAGACAAAGCTCTGCTCTGTCTGTCTTCACTTTAACTAGATAAAGAAAAAACCTATAACTGTTTTTTCTGCATGTATGTCTATAACACATTCAGTGACAACTTATGTCCACCTATGACCAGACTGTTTCCTGTCATGCTATCCTCTTCAGGAGCTCAGCAGCCAAGGGAAAATACTTTTGTTGTATGTTGTATTATTCATGAGCAAAATGGTAGCAGAAATATGGCTGCTTTAACATGTCATGTTCAATAAGGGCTTAGACTTGCATCCATTTGCTGTAGGAAAGGCAAGTCACGCAATAATAATGTATTGTGTGCAAAATGGCCTTAGCACGGACAGACATGAAAGGATGATGCCAAAAAAGGATGAGTAATTAGGAGCAGCACAGGGGGGTTACATTATACTCAAAGGAAGGAAGTGACAGATGGAAAGAGACAGTTCAAACAGTGAAATACAAAGCATCCATAATATAGCGAGATTCATATCTTTACAACTTTACAACTTTTCTGTTATGTTCAGTGAGTAGCTCCTGTCAAGTAATCCTGTCCAATTAATCTTGTGGAATCAGATCCCCTGATGTTCCCACCATCTTACTGATGAAAACAAAAGAGAAAACTGCTTGTCTGATCTCCGGTGTGGAGGGAATAGTAAGAATAATGACTTAACTCAGCTTTGTGGAGACCGAACAGAGCAGAGCCATGACAGCAGCATGGCCACAACTGAATGTCACATAAATCTGAAGATGATAGGTAGCCTACTATCTCTGCGTTCTTGTCTCATGGGATTAATATGATGTCAAGGCAGAAAATATAACCCTCCATCTGGTGATAATTAGTCATGTCAGCTGCTGGGAAGAAAAGTGTGGGGGATTGTTGGTGCTTAAATCTCCGTTGAACTTTGACAGAGACATAAAAATATCAACAAAGTGTAAGCATGGGAAATGCCATATATTAAGAAAACTTCAGTGTTTTAGTTCCTTGTCTCAGGACAGCACAGTTAGTATTTGCACAGTCATTTTTTACTTTAAGATGTCGGCATGTGACTGGGATGTGAAACAGTGGCTTCGACAATGGGCTATTAACATGGTTTGAAGAATAGAGGGTTTGTTTCCCTCTTGAATTCAAATCTGAACCTAGCATTTACAATGGATGGTACGGTACTGTGGCCCAGATACAGCAAACATGTTAGCAACCTGTTGCTTTTTGTTATTATTTTGTTTTGTTTATTTTGTTATTATTGCTTAAACATTAACGTTAATTTGTGTTTCTGGCCACCCCATGAATGTGTAAGTCCGAAATCCACTCTACTTTTACTTAAGCTTTGGTCTCCACCAACTCTTCTAGAATATCTGGTTCTTGAGCTGCTAAAAGCTCGACTGTGTTTACCAGCGAGCTGGGCAGGTTGTGTTTATAAGAGCTATTCTGATGAAGACAGTTGCCTGAGGCTGGAAACTGGACCTGAGAGCAGTGAGCGTGAATCAAAACAGTCAAGTTGCAGGTCATAAACGATAACAATTGGCTGAAACATGCCACCTGGAGTTGAGTGGAACAAGGAGTAACCCCTTTCATATTACATTTGGATATTTACATTTTACATATAACAAATACATTTTAAATATAACAGTATTGGTGCAGCTTTAAAATGGGTTCCATCACTATCCGAACACCAGTCTGCGTGCTATAAGTGCTATAAATCTGTTATGCCAAGCTATGCATAGCTAGGAAAACTGGAATACCTTTCAGCCATTCCTACAGCATAAGTTGTTACTGAGTCTTTCAACTCAGAGCACTGAACAAAGAAAATGAGCTAATAAACAGTAACATACAGAGAACAAGCGCATTTGTGAATTTCTATAATGCAATTTCTGCAATGACTGGTCTTGTATCTCCACCATATGTTTGTCTTGGTGGCGTGACGAATGTGGCAACAGAAACCACCCTCCCTAACTTGTGAAGCATTGTGTATGTGCTTTACAGCTATGTGTGTTTGTGTGTCCAGGTAGCTGTAGCATTTCACTGACAAACAGAAAAACAACAGGAGGGAGAGACGTAAAATTGCCTCTTGAGCCCATCATGCTTGAAATCCCCTGTCATTTCTCATCTGGCAGTGAAGCAGTTTCTCTCTTATTCTTTTCACTCCTGACTTTTAGTTAAAACACAAAAGTAGTATTTCAGTCTCCATTTGGGAATTGAGGTTAAATAATATGGGTCACAGTTTTGTCAAAACATGAAAAAATAAGTGTATCTTTTTATAAAACCTGTTGGGAACAATGGAGGGTAACTCATAATGAATGTTTTATGTGTGTGGAAATCAAAAATCTCCCTAACTACAGCTTTATTATAATGTGTGTGAAAGAGATCAACTTGGTTTATTATGAGATGGCACCAAGAGGCAGCCAGACAATGTGATATTCAACTCATGGCCAATCACATGGGTGTAATAGATGTGGCTGTGTGTGTTTATGTTTGTACCCTTATAATTTCTCTCTCCTCATATGTAAACTTACCTGTTCACATCTCTGCTCCTCTCCACTATCCACTACCTGCTGGAATTCAGATGAGGGGCAAAGGTCTTAATAACAAGGATGATAGCGTATATAGTTTTAAAAACACATTGCTAGTATGCACGACATTTTAACCTCAAAACAGTTATAAAGTTAAAGGTGTTTTTTTGTATCAAAACAAGAGTTTTGTTTAATTGTATTTGTTTTTAATTTTAACTGTTTTATTCAGTGCTTCTAACCAAATGCACTGTCCTTGAGTGTTGAAAACATTTCCTGCCATTACATATTTTTACCCTTTGTGATATTAATATTAATTCACATTAATGTTAATGTAATCACAGTTGCACCCCAGTGCTACTAGTGCTCAACAACTCCACAGGGTGCCTCACATGTTTTCAAACCTGGATTGTGTACATTGACTAATGACTAATGATTGAACAAATTCCAATAAAAATCATGATTTGAATTCATTCAAATTGCAAAAAAATGCAGACTTTTGTCGCAGTGTTGGTGAATAAAGATATTTGGACAGAATGGAAATGGCAGCATCCAGACGGTGTACAATACTCACATACAAGAGTAATCAAAAAAAAAAAAAAAAAAAAATCAAAAAAGCTACACGTTTGGGTGAATTTTATATTTAATGATTAGATAATTAGCTTTGCAAGACAGGGGCTTTTTTTGTATCAGACAATGACCCTCATCAAGACCAGTTAACTTAACTGTCAGTTATGTTTTTTTTGTAGCTCAGTGGCCAAAGGACAGGAGTCGGTCAGTTTATGTAATTACAAATGTTAATGAGATTTTAAATTGAGTTTACTTACTTTGGGAAACAACCTGCAGTTTCCCTTTCACTCTGGCCCCTTTTTAACAAGTGGTCAAAAAAGTGAATTCGAATCCGATTAAGGTAAGAGCAAGATTTTGGTCTTTAGTTGTCTGGTCCACACGGTCAGAGACAGTCTGTGTGTTTCATATGATAATCAATATTCCCATTTGTAGAAATAGAGAGATTGGACTCCATGCATATGGTGAATGATCGGCGCTGCAGTGTGTGGGTATGAAGCTCCAGGCTCAGGTGTGTAGCTTTCTTAGCTAACTTCAGTGTGTACGTCAGTCACTCTCCTCATTCACTGAGGGATAAGAGTAAACACAAGGATTGATGATTGAGGGGGGCAGAAAGAGATTAAAAAGGAATACGAAAGGCAGTGTGCTTTGATGTAGCTGTACTTCAAAGATATCCTCGCCTCAAGGGTGCGTGTCCCTCCACTGTACCCCGGCTCTTGCTCAACACTGACAGGAAGGACTTAGTTCTTTTTTTTTTTTTTTTTTTTGCTGCTGCCTGTTCTCCTCTTCTCTGCCTTTTCACCCCTGCAAAGCTTCGACAAATTTTTTCCTTCTTCTCAGTGTGTGCAACATCTGACAGCTTCAGCGAAATGGCAGAAATACATGTCAAGTATGTCGGAGAGGATTGGGCTCTGATCCCCGGTCCTCCCCTGCTGGTTCTGTTCATCGGATTTAGTCCCCTATGTACTATTCTGTAACTCATACAAGGTTCTCTCCTGTTATTCACAAAACCTTAGTGCTGGGAGGAAGTGTACATTTAGTCATGACATGACGTGTGAGTAAGTTGTTTTTGAAAATGCCTCCTTTCTGTTGATATTTAGATACATATAATTGTGCATTTGTGCTCATATTTGGGGACTTGTGAACAAACTGCTTAGCCATTCCCCCAAGTTGCATGTAAAAGTGACTCGCAAATGGCAAATCTCTTGATTAATAATCTATCTTTCCTGCTGTAGTGCAGATGATATGTGCGTGTGGCGCCGAATAATGCATGCCATCCTGTGATTGTAAATGATCAAAAGGCTTGTCTTTTTTTTTTTTTTTTTTTGATGAGAGGGTTGCAGTGACAACTTTCCTTCCTGGAATGCTAAAAAATTCCCTACAGTGGAGGCGTGAGTGCTTTGATGGCTTACACTGCACTCCAAGAACTGGTAAATAATGGAGGTGTACATTCACAGAGCTCATAAAACCGATATTTCCATGCGCTTTAATTTTTCATGTGTCTCCAGCGTCTTCTCTTTTCCCATGGTATCATATGAATGGTGGGTAATCACTCAGAGAGAAAGTGTTTGCATCTGCATATATGCATGAAATATTATCTTGATGCCCGGTGGCCTGTTTATACAATCTATACGTCATAAACATCACATCCTCTAACAGGAAACCTGATGGACTCCAGATCCAGGAGCAAAGCTTGATTTCCACCGAGGTCACATAGTCATTACTTATCATTAAGGCAGCGCAGGCAATCCCGTCTTAATAACCCACCTCACACAGTTGACACCTCGGTTAAAAAGCCTCTAATTAAAGTCCATATATCAGGATCCACAGGTGGGTCTGATTCATTGCTGTCAAAGAGAACCACTGAGACACGACAGAGCATCATTTCCAAAAAGAAGCTGGCTTTCACCTCCACATGTCTATTAATGGGAAAATCCTCAACTAGTGGTGTTTTTTTTTTTTTTTTCTCCAGAGGTGGAAGTGTAGTTCTGCTGCTGCACGATGGAGATGTTAACATGTAAACGTCCCACAGGCTGTCAGGCAGATAGGGATAATTGTAAGCGAGAAGCAGATGGTGCACAAACGCTTTGACAAAAAGGAGAAAAATGTTAAGCCTGGGAAAACTTTTTTTTTTCTTTTTCTGTTTGACTTGCCATTAAAATGGGAAGAAAGGTGGAAGGAAGCTGAGTAAGGAGGCTTCAGTCGTCGGAGAATCTTTTTAGTGACGGTTCCAGGTTGGACGCTTGTGAGAGGGCTTTTTGGATTGACAGGCTCTTGTGAGCTGACTTTAAAATGATGTCATAGCATCTGAAAGTAAGATGTGGTAAAGCAAAACGATGTAGGAGCATCATGTTAAATTCATTGCAGCCTATTGGAAGTGGAGGCTGAGTGGGGGGAGGGGCAATAGCATGACAATGACATGAGGCAAGGAGGGAAAAGAGGATAGAGAGAGAGAGAAAACAGGCAAAGGAATGATCTATGGGAGGCAGCTTGATGAGTGTTTGTTTCTGTCTTTGCACTCCCATTCATTCAAGGCGGGACCACCGAGGCAGCATGCTAAGCTAATGAGCTCCCGCAGGATAGCGCCAGTTTGGCACACTGACAGTTTACTCTCTACCAACTCCCTTATTACCACCCAGCTTAGTGCAGCCCAATCTAGCCTTAGCTTAGTTTATCTTAGCTTGCCAAATCCCCCATCAGATCATCGGCCTTCTGAACTGCTGGCCCACACATGAATTACACATAAATGCATCTCTGCATCCCCTTTTTATGTCAACCCAGAATGTTAAAAAATTCACAATTCCCCTGCTTAATTCAACACTGGTGTAATATGCTTATATTACTGCATTTGTATTGTTTATTATTTCTGCCAATTGTTTAATTTCTGGGCAAAAACACTGAATTGTCTTTCTAATCTAATTTTGCTTTGGAGCTCTGTTGTGTTGCCAACATATTAATCACACTCAACACACCTGTCTGCTAGTGTTCAAACAGATACAAGAACACACACACTGAGCTGTATCTTACAAAAGGCAACCTATTTATAATTAACTGTACTTTGCTTCCAAACTTTAGTGATGGCCAGATGGGCGCATGTTAATTGGAGAGTCCTGCATAACTGGGTCAAAGAGAACTCAAAGATACGAGTGATGCGAGGTTCAGGTTGTGAGTTTTGGGTAAAAATGTGAAGAGAGATGTCATCGAGCAAACATGATGGAGAGAAATTGTTGGTTCTGCGCTGGAAGAACAAAGGCTTATGAGCGTGATTCATCTTTGTGTCATGTGACCTGAGTCTGTTTCATAAATGTACAGACGAGAGAGAGAGAGAGAGAGAGAGAGAGAGAGAGAGACCAGTCCACCTTAAATTTGTGCAAATGCTGCAATTCAAATATCTTATTTTGAAACTCTTCATATTGCTGACTAGCTGAATCCTGTAGTTTAGATCAGGTGATACTCTTTCCTCAAAATGTTGTTCTATAAAAGGCTTCTGTATATGATCTGCAGGGAAATGATAGAGAGGTAAGATTGTGTCCTTGCCCCTGGTTGTGGGAAACGCTGCGGCTCTGTTCAGACTGCAGTGAGGAGCATTTGGAGACATAAGGATGGAGGAGAGAGGAGCTGAATCTCTCAAACACAGCAAATGAAGATGGATTCCACTGGGACATGGCTCAGTGTGAGTGTGAGTGTGTGTGTCCAGGAGAGATGGGGATGAGGTGAAATCTCTTTATGAACCTGTCAACATGATAGAATGTGTTTGTTTGCGAGTATAAACATATGAACAATATTAAAGTGTGGTTGATTCTCAACATTAATTTGTTTTATGCATTTATAAATGTGTGTGTGTGTGTGTGTGTGTGTGTGTGTGTGTGGGGGTCTGGGTCCACCTTCTTTAAACCACGTGTGTAATTCTCAAGGACGACTGAGCTGTGTTTGCCTCTGCTTGTGTAGTACGACAGGTTGAGGAGTTGGTCGTTGTTTTGCCTGAGAGTCATTTGGATTGAATTGATAAGAAGGCCATTAGCTGCCGCTTCAGCCCATTGCCATGACGACGTGTATTTCTGCAGAGAAAGGCAGGGCGCCTCAGGTTTCTCTCAGAAGAGAAAACATTACAGGTGTATGTGTATGGGGTTATCTGTGGTGTGTTGATGGGATTGTGTTTTTTTTTTTTTTTTTTTTTTGCTGCGTGTTTTTGATTAGCTGAGCTCAAGAAGCTCCCATCAATTTATGTCAAGTCCATCACATGTAATTAAAATAACTCAGCCCCACATGTGCTCACACCTTACGATCTGCAACAGCACTGATTAGCTTTTAAAGTGTTTTCCAACATCTGGACCTGCCACTCACCGCTTCTCCTGGGTATCAGTAACATCTGTACATGCCACTAGTCATCCGATTGGCTGTGAATGAACATCTGTCTGTTCTAATGTGCCGTATGATTGGCAGGTGTGAGGGGAGGTCACGACTTGCATCTCAAAGCCTACTTTGCTTTTAAATGGCTGCAGCAGAAGCTTAAAGGTCAGAGGAGCTTGTGACTAGAATGATACTCATTCTGCTAACAGAGAATATGTATGAAACCTGTGTGGGAGGAGGCGAATAATCAACATTTCGTAAATGTGCCTTTGAGCAATGCAAAGGCAGCTGCGTTTTGCATTGGAGCACAGAGCTGTATTCAACCAAAGAGCAGTGGCTTTCATTTTGAAGGCAACTGATATAAGCAAACAAAAGGGCAAACTATTTGGTATCCTTGCTGCTACAGTTTCAGATTAAAAATATCTGTGAACATCGGTGTCTGAAGTATTTTAAGAGAACAATAGTAACCCACATCAGGCTTTTTCCCAGCAAGGTTTTCAAGACTGCCTCCACTGTCTTCTGCTTCTCGTGGTGGTCACCCCTCCCCCTTACTGTGAAGAGGATTCCTCACTTCATCAAAGACAGTGATAGATAATTTGACAGGGAGATGAAAGAAGAGGAAAAATAGTCTTTTAGAGGAACCTAAATGGTCAAATACCACTTACGTGTTTAGGATCAGGAATTTGGCCTTTGGATTCTCTACATGCTTAAGGGGGTGTGTCCTTTGTATATAAAGGCTGTTTTTTTTTTTTAGCTGTTCTAAATCAAAACTACCAAAGCAAAAGTGTGATCTATCAATATATGTCTCACATTAGCATGTCAGGTTGACAAATTAACTACAGGGAACAGGGTTCCCTATTTACAATCACCACTGTGTCACAGTATGCTGGTGGTTGTAGCAGTTAACAATAAATAATAAATCTAATTTCTTTCTCACTTGTAAACTTAAAAAATAAAATAAAATTAATAATTTATTATAAATACTTATTATTCTTATACTTACTTATTATACTTACTATTATAATTCCTATAGGACTAACTAAAGAAAATCTTTTTATTTCCTTTTCTTTTACATTGACGATCAACTGGTGAAGATGCTGATTTTTTTCCTTAGATGTGCAGCTTTAAATATTAAAATTTTTGTTGCACAATATCATATATGTGGCCTATTGCATATTTGAGACACTTTTACCGTGTTCCTGTTTTGAAAGGTGCCAGATGGAAACATTCAAAAGTCAGACACAGAAAGTGTTTTCAACAGACAACAGAAACATTTTTATTTATATTTGTTTCAAAAATATAAAAAAAAAATAATGTATTATTATTGTAAACAAAGAAAATAAAAAAATAGACAAAAGTAGTGAGGGGACCAAGCTTGGTGAGTGGTCAGCTCAGGAGAAAAGCAATTATTTCAGAATTTTTAAATGCAATAAATATGATTTGCCATGGTTTCACAGTTTAAATTCTTTCACCAACATGTGTGCACACCCAACACACACATATTCTCTTTCTGTCTCCTCACTCCCTCCCTCCTCATTTTCTCTTTCATGCTCTGGCAACTTCTGGAGTGCCCTCAAATTAATCAGCGTTTTAATGGAAGCTGGTTAAATATTCAAATTCAATAGTCAGTTGCTTAACACGGCTTCAGGCTTCTCTCCTCTGAGCTGAAAACACTATATGTACAGTATATCATGCTGGTATACTGTACTATTTCAACAGTACATTTTGTTATTTACTATTTCAACATGCATTTTAGTGTGGGATGGCTTAGCCAGTGGGTTCAATACACAAAGAAATGTATTTTATTGGCATTTTATAAACAGTCGGCCTCATATGAACAAGCAAATAGCCTCATTTCACTGAGTTGATCACAATTTAGTTTTTTTTATTATATTTGTCCTATAACTAAAACATTTGAACATCACCACAGATGTGAGTGCACTGCTCTTACTACATTCAATCACTTTTTATTTTTCTGAAATAAAGAAGGAATATATAGTATTATTCTTTTTTTCATTCAAAGTTACTCTCCTTAAGTTGGTTCTGTAACCAGAATCAAGACGAGACCAGACAAGAAGCAGATAAACTATCATGTCTTAAAAAATAATACAGATTTGTAATTATTAAATTTTATTATTAAAAAAAGGTTTTTGTAAAAAAATCGTGTTATGCTATGTTAGCATGAAAACACTCCAACTTCAAAAAAGGGTGAACATGTATGGATTTTATTTATTTATTCCCAAAAAATATTATTCCTGCACAAATGAGTAGGTTTCATACCTTTTCAACAACATGTTACCCACCAATCAGTGGCTCAGGTGACCCTGCTGGTGTTGAAATCCCCTGACACGGCAGGGGTGCTGCGATGTTGCTTGGTTTCTGCAGAGATGTCAGCCATCATTCCCAGCGCTCAGTCATTTGACGGGGTTGTGAGGGGAGCGCCTGTCAAATAAACCATGACCACTGCAACCTGTCATGAGTCCTCCTCGCTTTTCCTGTTAAATGTTGTGCTGTGTTGAGAACCCTGTCACTCTAACAGACATTTCTATGCACACGCACGCAAACACAAAATGGAGTGAAAGTACAGCCTCAGCTAACAGCAGTCTGTCTCTTCTGATTGATGGGACTATCAGAGAATATTGCTGGTTACAGAGTGTGGCTGCATGTATGTACTCAGGCCGTTGGCGTCATGATGTATGAGGAACAATAATATCTATTTTTGAGCTGAGCCAGTCATAAATTCTATTTAAAGATGCATTTACACTCGTACCATAAACACGGCGTAGTAAATAAGCTAAAATTAGCAACTGATCCTTCTCACGTTACCAGACTGATGCATCGTAATTATTCATCATCTCTGTAAAAATGGCTCCTCCTTGAGTCTCATCTGAGCTCATGTCTGATACTAAATGATGATCTGTGAGCAGCTAAAAATAGCTTTGCAATAAATCACGATTGTGTGTAAGAGAGTGCGAGTGCAGTGAGGTCCCCTGTATCGGATAAAAACCATTATCCAAAGCTCAAGACCTGTGAAGAAGATCTGCGAGGTGGACTAATGCGTGCACATTTAACATGTTTACATACGAGTTTCACCTGTTGGGGCAATATTTTAGGTTTGTAGAGGCCAAGGTTTGGGCAGACATGAGGAATATGGGAACTATACTGCGTAGAATTGTACACAAATTAATGAATTAAACTTGGACCCAGTACATTGCTAAATTCATGGTTTAAATAAAGTTTAAATAAATACATACAGTAATATGGAGGCAGAGCATGTTGAAAACACTGTATGAATGTGTTTGTAACTTCCATTCTAAAGAGTGGTTAATAAGAAAGGTGGGGTCCATTTACGATTGGCCATATGTATGCACATACACAAAGTGTGTATGTATATATATATATATATATGTGTGTGTGTGTGTGTATATATATATATATATATGAAACAGGCAGATGAATATAAAAGCTTAAGATTACATAATAACAGAAGCAGTGAAAGTAAGTTCTATTTCTCTTGCATTAAAAATGAAGTAACAGATTGGTGTAAAAAGCTTTTTCATTTAAGTGACATGACGGACAAATTGCTGCCAAAGTATCAGCTGCCTAAAAAGCACTCTGTCCTGCCGCGACCATGTCGAGTCCTTTGAGTTCAGACATAAGGACTCCAGTATTTTGTGATAATCAGCGGTTGCACTGTTTGCTTTGGAAATGTTTTGCATGAAAGCAGACAAACAAGTCACATGCATCCTCTCATGCATGCCAGAGCCAGGTCTCTTTGGTAAAGCTTTGCGGAGTGTACCCTCCACTTCCCCAGAGGTATTTCTCTGCAGTTTGTCTTAATGACACAATAACACACCGCCGGCAATTATAATATTTCCTCCACTGGCTTTCAGAGAGGCAGTACCCATACAGTATGCCCTTGTCATCTCTGGAGGGAAACCATCAGAGGGTGGGGGGGAGGGGAAAAAAAAGCAGATTCAGGGTGACCGTGTGGGATTTTGGAAGTGTGTGTGCAAGATGAAAAGCTGAGACTAAAAATGGGTGTATGGGTTTGTTTGGAGGGTGTGTGTGTGCTTCATTGCTGTTGTTCAGGATAAGGGAGGTCACAGATGCAATGTTATTCCATGCATTTCTGCCCTCCCTCTGCTGCGTCGTACCTCCAACCCTTGTGGGACGGAGCAAGATAGGATGTGAAAGTATGACAAATGGGCAGGAATGTAATACCCATTGCTGTTATAGCTCAGTCCATTGCAAATACTGCCAAGCTGTCCTCATATTATTATCACACCTATCAGCTGTCGGAGCTATTGATGTTTTCCGTGGGATAGATTGCACTGATTTGTGTGTGCAAGTGTGTATGAGCTTTTATTGTCAGCGCATTCTTTGCTCAACTAGAGTTCAGGGTCTCTGTCATTGTGACTTTTAGGGCTGCACAAATGGTGGTTGTACTTAATCTTTGTATCAAGTGAATAAAAGCGTGTATGACAATGATAATATGATTCTTTCCAGATACGTAAAAATGTATAATAGAAGGACTGAAATGCTCAGATGGAAACAAACCTCTACAGTTACGGCTATTACAAACATACAGACCAAACTGAAAATTAATGGGAAGCAATCATGTTTGGCAATGGGCCTAACAACATCCGTGACAATAAAAAGCCCTAATAATCCGCAACATCTCAATGATTATTACATAATTACATGATATTACATGCTACAGTGTGGAAATTCTTGTCGATTTCATTCTCAATTTGTCCAGCCAAATGGAAACGGCAAAGCAGGAAATTGCAAGACACGGATGTACTTTACACTACAGTTATTCTCAGTCACATATAAAATTTAACCCAAGCTGCATTCGGACTTTTGCTCTCACATCTACAGTAATGTCAGTGGGATTTCCAGCTGCTGTGAGGACAGTCGTTTTTTGAAAGTCTCGACGCTGACAGTCTCGCAGGGCAGGAACCAGCAGCGCCCACGGTTTTTCTCAGATGTGACGAGGTGATTTGCGAAGGAGCTGCAGTATTTTTAAAACGATAAAAAAAAAATAAAAAAAAAAGAAACTCCCAAAAAAACAAAAACAGACCTTTTTCAGACCATATTTGTCAAGATTACACATTTGGCTTCTGCCAGTATAGTGTGTAATTTTATGCACAGTTATGTTGCACTTATTACTTCAGCAGAGGGACAATTTTAAACACTTTTGACATAAAATTTGTGTGTTTCTTTAAAAGTATCGAGCTTGTCACAAATTATTGCCGCCAAACGTTTTATGTCAGAAGTATTTATACGGATTCCACTTATTTCTCCACAGTCATGACAAAGACGTTTGAGCACTACAGAAGGACAGGATGATGGTGAAGAAGTTTGAATATGTCTTCACGATGCAGCCCTGATATGTGTTTTTGATGGCAGTCATGTTCCAGTGGACAGGGACAGTATAGGGCCCTTAATGCCTTTATAAAGCATTTAAAGACATAAGTGTTTAAAGAGGCTTTAGGATAAATTGTCTACCATAGTGGATGCTCTACTCTCTACACTCTCCCCCTGTGTTGTGTTTCTACAGAGACTTATTTTAACTGTTTATGGTGCTGTAAAGCCTTTAAATGGCCCAGGATAGTGCTTTCTTATACATTTTATTAGTTCCCTGTGTTGTGTTTTTGTCTGTTTTTTAATTGATTTTTGCCTTGTAAAGCTCTTAATATAGAAATAAACTTTCCTTGCTTCCTTATTTAATGAGAACCTTTGTCAAAAGGCTAATTACATCTGCTGTCATTTATCCTGATCTACAGTCAAAAGGATGAAACCCAGGCTGTGGCATATTGATAGCTGTTTGACTTTTTAATCATGTGACTTTAATGCCACTGCCTGCAAACTATCCGTGTATCTGGGCACCGTCTTTTTGGATTTCAGTGCTGCGAGACCTAAGTAAACAATGAAATGATGGCAAACCTCTGTCTTGTTGCAGATTAAAACAGGATTTCAGAATAGCAAGATTATGTTTTTCAATGATTGGCAAAACTGTCTTGTGTCAAACCAAACCTAATGTCAAAGTCTGACAGTGAGAGTAGCTGTTTCAAATTTACATTACTGTTTGTTTAAAGGTCAAATTTTATTCATGGCCATTTTATTAAAACATGGGATGAGGATAGAGACTGATGGGGACAATAGAATTGAAGGTGTATGTGCTCAAAATGTAGTTGTGTGTCTGGCCTCCAACTCAATTTAAGTCAAGGGACCCCCCCAGATAATCAAAAATCTCTAAAAAACATCTCTCTCAGTCTCCCTGCGGACCTCAGTCTATATACCAAACCCAACACCAAGATGGTCCCCAATTTCCCCAAATAGACTCTTTTTTGAATACACACATGGAGACGCAGTTACATAACCCCCGCACACCCACCATATCTACACACAGAGACATGCTTGCACTCTGTCAGCAGTGGGCTAGAGTCCAGCTGCGAGGCGCCCTGAAAATTGCCGGTGATTACAGCAGTTTCACGAAATTCAGAGGAGGAGAGAGAGAAAAGGGAAGAAACAGGAGGAGACAGAAAGGGAAGGCAATCAATAAATTCTGAGCGCAGCGTCGAAGAAACTGACTTTCTTATCCATTTCTCCTTGTCCATCTGTGGTTTGTGCTTTGATTAGGCAGGGCTCTGCGGTGCATGGGTAGAATCAAAGGTATTTGTTGATGGATGAAATTTCTGAGATGCCTTTTCATGTTTTCGGCCTGGGAATATTCCAGAAAGGGAGGATAAAGGGGCATCCAATCAATAATCATTTAAGAGCTCATTTGTTTCCTCAGAAATGGATGGAACCTGAACAGAGAGAGTTCGATTGTTAAGGCGGTGCTGTGTGCATGATGCACTGCACTGTATGCTTTATATATTAGTTACTGTCATTTAGAAACGTTAGAGCTGAAAGAAATATTCAGCATTTCATTAAAACTCCTTAAGTCGCCTCCTTGTTGTTAAATTAAAGACATCTTTCATATTTTGTTTAATCTGAAACTACATGCTAGGAGCTGGTGAGCTGAACACAAATAGGAAAAGGCCTGGCTCGGCTCTGTTTAAAGGTGATCGCCATGTTGGCCATGCCTGACTCCGTCGAACTCCCAGCTAATCCAAAAGAAGTGGGGGGACATGTGGTCCGATTGCAGCCGAAACTTGTCACTTGTCACTCGAAGCAGCCACAACTTCAATTATGCATAAGTTTAAACCTTGAAAAAAAAAGTTAAATGGGTCATTAATATGAAAATTCAACCTCTGTACACTGAAGGGAGACATTTACGGTGGCCCTGAGGGCTCAATGCACTGCAACTGAAGCAAACACATGCAAATAGACAAGTTTGAAACTGACCTGTTGACCTTTGCTCTCTCTGACCTCTCTCACCATCTCGCTGTCAGAATAAAAAGCCTAATAAAATCCTTAATCGTTAATTTTGATTAACCAGGCTGGGACACTCAGGCTGTTCAATGCTTTTAAAGTTCAAAAGTCACAAGAACTGAAGCGAAGTGCCATCCAGGTTCATCACTTTTTAACATCCCTTGGAAACACTTCTGTTGTGTTGTAAGCATTTGCTGTGCGTGTTTTGTCAAATTAATGAAGCTATTTTGTCTATTTGCATCTGCATTTTTAAGTTTTTTAAGTTTTAAGTGTATTGAGCTCTCAGGGCCACCACAGAAATTAGCTAGGGAGACCAAAATAAGTTTTTGTACCAGAGTGACTCACTATTGAAGCCAGTGTCAAGTGGCCATTCAAGGAACTGGCCGCGGAGGTTTGGACTTAAAAAACGCTCATGGTAAAAAAAAAAAAAAAAAAAAATTAGTTGAACTGTCGCTTTGCTATATTTTCACCACTATATGAGGAAACTGTATGTCCTCATCCGTTTAACTACCATATTACGGTGCACACTGTATTATGCCTCGGATCAGTTGTTTGACTCAGAGAGAGCTAAGTGCACTGAGATTTTCAAAATCAGGAATATTTATTAATTTTCCTTAACTTTTTCAAATCTAAAAATTCTTTGACTTGTTCATCAGAACTAACCAGAAGTGACAGAACAAAGAAACAGTTTTTAATACGTTTCCGCAGATACGTTTCGACAAGCAGACGCCTGGCAACGTGAAGCTCCAGCCAGGAGCGGCCTGATTAGATAGGGAACAAGGGAAAGTGGTAAGCAAGGCAAAGCTAGCAAACCGACGGCTTCACATTCACCGTACAGACACGACAGCTGGATCAATCTTGACATCTGACTGTAGCAACAAAGCAAGTGCGTTTCCATAGATGTAAAACTGTTCCATTAAATTGGCTGCGTGTCGTTTTTTTTTTTTTGTTGTTTTGTTTCTTTGTATTTTTTCGTGGTTCTTTTGTTTTCTGCCCACACAGGCTGGAGACGTTGTGAAATATTGAAATGCAGAAGATTTTAATCAAAGTCGTATCACATTTTCATTTCAATTTACACCTTTTCAAGACGTGTGGAGCTCAGCGGATGCCTGGAGGAATCTCCCTCTCTCACCCACCCCACCCCTCGCTTCCCTCTTCCTCTCTTGATCTCGTCCTAACCCCCACACTCTCAGACAGTTACTAATAGAAGAGGCTCGTAAAAAGCACAAATTGAGGGGAAGAAGGCTGCTACCGGGTACAGGGAACTCCTGCAGCAAGAGGAGCCTCGCTTCCAAGCGCTGTCACGACGTGCAGGGGGTTTGGTAAATCACAGCTGGGCTAATGTGACACATTGTCATTTATGCTAAAGCAGGAGAAAGGACAGTAATTTTTTTTTTAAATGCTGGGTCTTTATTTTTTCCACAGTCTGCATATTTTTCTTTTTTTTCTGCTTTCTCTGTCTCTTTGTCCTTGTCGCTTAGATTCCTTATCTGTCATTTTTAATCCCACGCTCACTACGTTTCCCTCCTCTCTCTGTTGTGTACATGGTCACATGACTTCACCGTTTTTCTCATGGGGCGTACTGTCCACTGCCTCCCCACCTTCTTCTATCCTTGTTTTCTGTCTGTTTTCTCTATTTGTGCCACGAGCAAAGATAGACTCATATGTGGTGGTTAAAGGCTCCGACTCTGTCAAACGTCTGTTTTCTTTTTTCTGTGTGCAGGTGTGTGTGCGTGTGCGTGTGTGTGTGTGTTCTCCCTGGAGCCCAGGCACCGAAACAGGGTGGGGCTGTACTGTCTGTAACTAGGTATTGATCTGACACACACACACATATACACACAAAGACGTGCACACACTGTGAGCCTTGCTTTGCTGAAGGGAGGCCGGCTGACCTGTGATCAGATCAGACACTGATTCAGCCTCCATCTGAGATGAACATGCCTTAGATTTGCCACACTGCACCTGTGTGTGTGTGTGTGTGTGTGTGTGTGTGTGCGCGCATGCACAGAGGTGTGCGTCTACTATGATGCGTGCGTGGGTTAAAGGGATAGAGAGGGATAATGATGCCTGTGAGTCCCAGAAGTGTGTGTGTGTGTGTGTGTGTGTGTGTGTGTGTGTGTGTGTTCTTACACACACAAAACGGATGCACAGCATGGACAAATATCAATCTACTGACCTTTCTTGCCAAACATGGTAGTCTATAGCAATATTGAATAGCCCAGCCGCCCATCTAGCCACTGACGACATGGCTGATAAATCTGCTGCTCCAGTCTGGTGTCTGATAACATGGTCACAGTTAATTAGAGAAAAGCAGTGTTTTTTATTGAAAACGACATTGGCTTTATATTATACGAAGGTAGAATAAGGACACAATTGCACAAATTTGAACAAGGACACATGAGGGAAAAGTGTTTGTTATCGCCATACAAAACACACGTGCCTCTGTCCACAGGATGATGTTTTCAAAGCCATCACCATTGAAAATCAGGACTGATGAAAATTATATTTGACATGTTTTGACTGAGTGTTCGTTGTGCGCTTATTTAAAAGTTAATTAATATACTATATAATATATTAATATCAATATACAGTACATGGGTGTGGAGACCACGAGTAAACATTTTAATTGATGTAAAAATGTGTTGAAACAGATCAAAAAGAATCTTTTTGTCTCATTGTTAATTTGCCATCTGCAGGAAAGTGTTTTGGCAATTTAAAAAGAATGCCCACAGGAAAAAAGCTAATATCAGTTGAAGTGTGAGCTATTTTTAAAAATATTTTCACCACTTTATTATCCTTTTTCCTTTGGAGCCCCATTCTCTCAACTGCTGAACTACAATATTTAGCACATCTGCAGTGCGCTCTGTATTACGCTACAGATTAGCTCTTTGAGTCAGAATGACCTAGACACAAATGTTTATGTGTCCATAGGCATAGTGCATATATATATATACACAACCACACACACACACACAAACCCCATGTCAAATACCCAAACTAGCACTTTAACACAGGAGGCCGCTGTTCGTCTTTGTGTGTAAATTTACGATGACATGTAAAAACTCATTTATTTCTCAGCAGTGATTTGTTATGGTCTTTCTCCTCCTCCGCGACTTCCGCTTTTGTTCTTGACCAAAATATAAATACAATATGACGTCAAACTTATTGATTTGTATGTGTTTTAATGGCCTGTCTCATAATGGCTTGTATCCATCCTTGAAGCCATGTTTGGGCTGTAATTATGCAACTTGGTGCACATAACAGGGTATTATGGAGACCACTGAGGATAATTACCACTTGTTTTGTTTCCTTGTGAGCACAATGTAATTATCTGTTGAACTCACATAACAAGCCGTCATTTCTGTGAGCGCAAGAAAAGATATATTTATACCAAATAGCTGTAAAATATTTATTCTTTAACTTATTATGTTGACATCATACAATGAAAACTTTTAGTTCCAAAAATTGCGATCATGAGCTTTTTACCTGTCGACGATCTTCACACAGTTTTGCCAGCTAATAATGTTGACTTTTTAAATGCTAACTGTATTTTTGCTTTCCGCCTTCCTTTGCTGTGTCTTGACCTTGGACCACAGTCCTCGGTCACACTCTTTACACTCACTCTTGCAAAGCCATCATAAACAATCCTCAACTGCTAATTATGGGCTGACAACTGTGCGCCATAACTCAGCAGCCGGCTAATGAATTCCCACAGATTTCCTGTGCCTGTGTGAGCGACAGAAAGAGAGTGGGGTGGTAGAAATGGGGAAAGCGCTCCCGTTTTTGCTCAAGTTTCCAAGACCCCGTCTGTATTTTCATTAATTGTGCTCGCCCCCCACATGGAGAATGGCAGGGAATGACTGAGCGATCGCTGCACCGGCTGGATGAAACAATTAGTGTCTGGAAATAAGGGAGTGAAAGGAGGAGATGGATGAGGATACAGGGGGATATAGTCTGTGAAACAGAGCTCATTAAACGATGAATGGGTTTTATTTGGATTGCTGCACTTTCAACAAAGTCTTTAATATTTCATGTTCAGCAACATAATTTCTACGTGTATGTGTTAAGAATGAACGTTTACTTGGACTGAAACAACAGGATTCCTGTACAGACCTGCTCACTGGATTCATGAAGCACAGCAATATGGTGAAGTCAAATCTAACCATTAATGACAATAAATAAGTAAATGACAATAAATAAGCAAGACGTAGGAGCGACATCAACACTAAAAATTTAAAAATGCTTTTCATTTGCTATATTTACACTCTACTCTGGATTCTCAGGCACCTAACACTCAGACATTTGGGAACACAATGAAGGTTTTTAGGATGTGTTGTAGTCTGGAAGGGCAAATACCTGAGACCTTTTGAAACAGTGACATAAACACCCATGGTCACCCATGATTGCAACTTATTGACCACAACCACCTTTGGTGAATGCACCAAGGATAACAAATTACAAGTTGTCTTTGCCAGCAGCTGTTATTCTGTTAAATTCTCCATTTTAAGTTTTCTATTCCTCGTATGTGGTATTTTCTGTAACCCTCCCAACTGCAGAGTAGAAAGTCTGCTCCCTGTTTACACCAACTTGTGTCATGTGGTTCGCATTTTCCAGTGTGGTGGCATGGTTGGGGATGACTTCTGATACAGTGCTAAAGTGGTCTTCTGCATTAAAAACATGTTAGTGTAGATGAAGCCAGTTTATGGCCAAGCTAGCAGCTTTGTGAAGCCACATTTTGACACAGTGAAATTAAATGTCAGTGTCAGAATGCTAACAATGCTCTCAATACTAACCTGCTGATGTTTAGCATGTGGAAACATTACAGGGACTGTGAATGTCTGCATAGAGTTTCATGGCAAAACAGTCAAATATTTGCTGAGATATTTTAGTCTGGACCAATGTGATGGACATTGTCACTTAGATCTGTGCTGCTTGCATTGCTAAAAAAGAGGAACCAAATATTCTTGGTGCACAGTCAAATTCAAAATGGTGACATTCCACCTCAGATAGTCATCATGCTCGCCAGCGGACCAGCGGTTTGGGTAGATGGGAATTGTTGGGAGACCATAAAAATAGAGCTGTTAAAGTGCAAAGGCTGTCTCATACAATGATTTATTCAGATTAGATACCAGGACACATGCAGCCACGCAGACTCTTGCAGGATGGAGCTAACATGTAACTATCCTCTCTGTGCTGAATACACTGTACACTGCGTGTATTTGTTTTCCACACGGGGAAGTTCTCATCAAAAACACAAAGGGACCCTGCTGTGAATCAAACTGTGCATTGCTGCACCGAAAAACAAAAGCCTCATACTAAGGGCGGTCATTTTTTTCAATTGTCTGGATTGCCAGCAACAATTGAGTTGCTTCCAGGTTGCACATCCCTGTCTTCTCTGAATAAGCTACAGTCCACTGACATTTCTGCAAATGTCATTCATTGGATCTAGTGATGTATTGTCAGCAGAGTACCAATCTTTTTGAGATGCTGCCTTTTGAAATAGCATTTACATCAGAAATACTGAGAAAAGTGCTCAATAAATGCACCTATTCAAACATTGTTGCTGCAGCTCGTCTCCTCTCTGTCTCTGTCTTTATCTTTCTGGATTTCACTCTTAAGCTGCCTCCCCCCTGCACTGTTACTACTCTATTTTGCTCTTTCTCCTTTTTAATTCACCCTCTTTTCTCTCTCTGACCGACAACCTTGCCTCCCTCCCTCTCTCTTCTTCTTTCCTCTTTCTCTCTCCAGCTCTTGACATGAGTGAAGAGGCCCGCTGAGATAAAACACAATGTCAGAGCATGCCTCAGCTCTCTCCGCTGAGTGGGAAAATTGACTGGGATTGTCTATGGCAGTCCCCACTTGCAGCAGTCTGTGGCCCGTGATGCTTAAAGTGCTGTGCTAATTAGTTTTCTCTCTGTCCCTCCCTCCATCCGACACTCTCTCTCTCCCTCTCTCCTTCATACACACATCACAATAGTCTCCCTCATTCTTTTGTGCTGCCGTGTTCTTTTGCCATAGCCCATCCATTATGTAACAGTGTGGAAAGTGTGGATGCACCTTCTCAGGGGTTTTTCTGCGCGCAGCTTTGCATGTCACACAAGCAATGTCTCTTTCTATATTTGCCTAAGCAGCACATGAAGGCAGCAGTGGGAGCAGAGGCTAGCACGGCAGAATGACACAACAAGATAGCATATGACAGGGCACAGGACTTGTTGGAGGGGGACTCAAGTAAAAAAAGCTAAAGTCAGTACGAACCTGCTATCGGCAGCGGTTGAGTTGCAGCGTAATAATTTTAGATTATCCTGTTCAAAATAATCACACATGCTATGTTCATGATGTAAAATGCTTTAAAAATAGACATATTTTTCTTTAAGGTTTTTTTGTACATTTGGTGGCAGGCAAGCAACAAGCAACGCAACAAAAACACAAGAGTTTCTATGGAAAATGTTGCAGGTTGTCCACATACAGCAGACATAGAGCAACATTACTGTCCCCTGTAGCTGTTTTATCCTCCACTCTATCCCTGAAAAAAAATGGCTGGCTCTTTAGCTGCAAATTACGTCACTGTGTTTACGAGCTAGTTGCCACAATGATGACAAGTGAATCAAACCACTGCGGGCCATAAAACCAAAACAATCAGCTAAAGGACACTAAAATGCTTCACAGAACAGTGGGAAACTGTAATGTGAAGAGTTTCTCGTAGTTATGAAGCTCGTTAAATGGTTAACGAACATCACCACAGCTTTAATGATGTATGTGTTTAAGCTGTATCAGTTTGTTTATTTTAAAAGGGGTAAAAAAAAAAAATCAATACATTTAATAATTATAATGTAGGTCCAGGAACAAAGACTGCACCAGATGATGTAGGTGTGTCCAAACCATGAATTTTTCGCCTGAGTTCTCACATCTTTCCCTCACAAACCCCCTTCACCACTTCATTCCCTTCTCTCCTCTCATTACAAAAGCCACAGGAGGGATGATGAAGCTGTGATGCCTCATTGAAATATCGCCCCCATCCTGAGTATCACTTCCTGGGTTCCTCACCATGACACTTTCCAGTCCACAGTCATTATTGATCCCCATCGACCCACATTGTTCGTTCTCGGTGGTCTTTGTTGGTGAACAGCAGCTGAAAGGTTTCAAGTGCAATCTGCATTTTGATCCACTGACAATACATGAGCGTAGCTGGTTCAGTCAAATCATCTACAGGTAAATTTGCAAAAATGGTTAACGAACAGAAGACATTGTTGTGCTGAAATTCACTTCAGCAAAGCTAAAAGAGACTGTGATATTCCTCACAAACAGAGAATCTGGGCCCGGTACCAGCCCTGTTAAAGAAAAAGCTGTGTTACTGTGATCTGTAAGTTGTTGGAGCTCCATGAACAAATAAGCAACACACGAACCCTCAGTGAAAATTGTGAGCATTTATAGAAGGTGAAAAGTGGTATTTCAGGAATGATCCTCAGTATAATTTTTCTCTGTTGCCATCAATTACGCAGTGAAACCTTCAGTCTCGTTCTTGAGAGCTGGCTGTCACTCATTGTGTGACCTGCAAACCTTGTTAGCAGAGATGCTACTGCTGCTGCAGCCTATGGAGCATTCAGAGCTGTGAATGAATGCGTGGCATCTGTTGCAGTTTTTGTGAATTTGCCTTTTCTCTGGATTACAGCGGAGTGGGTTTTATTTAGAAAAGTACATGACACCTCTCTCATATCTGTCAATTAACTTAGCATAAAGAGTGGAAACAAGCACGACATTTAACTTGGTTTAAAAGTGGAAAGCTTTTTTTTGTGTGTGTACGTTTGGTTGTGTTTCCTTGTTCCAGCAACTTCATATTTCATATTGCTAAATTTTAAAGGTACCTTAGATCACATGTAAGTCACCAACCCTTCTTGTTGAATTTCCTTTGTAGTGTCAAATGTTGGCAACCAGTTGCCAATGAATAATTATATAAAACACAAATGTTACTTCCTCGCTCACTACATCACATTTTCCTTTCCAAGCACATTTTGCTTGTTTCCTACCGACTCCACATGTTGCACTCCTTTTGAGCTTTGACGTGAAAAACATCAGGTATTGTAGCTCTGTGGCTGAAGTGTTGGCATCGATAAGTTGGCAGGGTTCTCTGAGGGAAATGGTGACAAAGTGGATTTTATCTGGGTAGAAGTGTTTTTCACACTGTGTGGTTCAACTCACCGATCACTAGAGCTGATCTGATCACCAGAGAGAAGCCAGAGAAACACAGAGGACTGAATAAACTTGAGACGTAATCGCACAGTTTTGCAGCTTATGAATATTACATCAAAACAACATATCATGCAAAACATCGCTCAAAGAGCAAAAAATTGTGACTAAATTATCCAACATATTCTTGCTGAAGTATATACAGTTTCACGCTTGCTGGTCTAACACACAGAAGTTTGCAGTGTAGTGTTTTGGATCAAGTAAGCACATTATGACAATATTAAGTCATTTATTCAGTTTTTTTTGGTGCATGTTTGCCTTTATTTTGACAGTCACAATAAGAGACAAAGCCTTTTGTTGTCTGTGCTCTGCCAGGTGAACCCCAGTCCTTTGTTCATCTTAACAAAGATTTTTAGTAGCTAGCCAACATGGGGGATGAAGGAAGTAAACCTGGGACAAAACCACTGTATAATCAATTAATGGGATTAGTGTAGTCATTTTTCTTTTAATGTGGAATTAAACATTAGTGAACTTTGAGGAGGTTATTGTAGCTTATTAGTGTTTGTTTGTGTTTTGTTTAACCCTCCTGTCAGTGTATAATTTCCAGACACAAGAGATGATGGTAAAAATAAGTTTAAATAGCTTTTTTTCCCTGTTAGTAACTGAGCTAGGAATAAGCCTTTTATCAAAGAGATCATCTTCATTAAAACTTTGAATGTAAATAATTTACAATTCTAGCAACTAAATGCAAACGACCCAGGACAGAAGAAGCTGTGACTTGTAATGACATGTTTCTGGCCGGTTTGCTTGTTGACAATTAGCTGGTCACCCACAAGCCCAGCAGACAGTCCCCCGAGCTAACCTAAATAACATGACATGAGTTTCTTTATCACTGCATGTTAGATTAGATTTAATTGTCTAATCTAAGATGCTGTTACGCCGCACACCCAAAACGTTGGCTTTGTGGTGAGAAGGTGGAGACGGCATGAAAAAATTACCATGTAAATGACGTGTACAATTCAGGCCCACATACAGTACATTTGGCACTGAGTTACATAATCTCATCTGACTGCTTCAGTCAATTCCTATGTTATGGTGGGGGGCATTTAATTAATAATCAAACACAGCCAGTGATGAAGTAACAGAAGGGGCAATACAGCAGTTACTCACTGTTAACCCCCCGTGCACATGATGCTCTGGCCTCGGAAAGCACTTTCCGCCTGTAATCACACCCAAACCTCCAAAGAGCAAGCTGACACATTTTCCCAACCACCCCACCCCACCCTCTCTCTTTTGCTGCACACACACTTACCGCTGCGTCAAAGCACTCTGCGTGAACAGGCAGATTGCTGCGATAGCTAATGAATTGTGCTGTCAGGGAAGTAACAGATTTATTTACATCTAGAAATGGATATCTCTTCCAGCCAATCCTAGAGAGCTGAGCGGGTGGAGCTTTACACTATAGGGCTTGCTAATGGATCAGGCAAGAGAAAAAAAAATGTTGGGGGGGGGGGTATGTGCATGGTGAAATATCCAGAAAACAGCATGGGGTTGGACAGTGTGCTGTTACGCCGCACCACTGGAAATTGGAGAGAAAATAAAATAACCAGAGGATGGGGAGAAGTAAGCTAAAGAGTATTAGTTGAAAATCCACTTTAAGAGGTGGCGCGTTGCAGACACACACATTCACGCGCACACAACAGTGGCCTTGGAGGTAGACAGCACATGTCTCCAGCTTATCTGGCCTATTTAATGGTGTTTTCCAAATGAAGGATTGCACAAAAACACACACAACTTGTCAACTGTATCTACCATATCTACAGGGGTAACTAACCGAGCCTGTATAAACAGGATGTTAACAGAATGAAAGAAAGAAGAAAAGGGGGGAGACAAAAAATGGGATATGTGTGTGTGGCTGCTATCACCATCGTCATCAGTCGGCTATGCTCAGACCTGTCACAAGGTTTTATGTCATGCGAACAAATGCTCGCGAACGCACACTTGCACAAACACACCCCCTGTAACACAAAATGCAGGCTAAGTCAGTCAGAACGAACAAGAGAGGGAAACCCTGAGAGAATGAGAGAGAACAGGTAAAAATAAAAAATAAATAAATAAAAAACACCAGTTGGAGGACAGGTAATCTGTTTTTCATCGCTCTCTCTGGAAATCACAATCCATCTTTTGATCTGTTTCTCACATCCCCATCTCACTCCCTCACTACCTTTGAGTTTTGTGTGTGTGTGTGTGTAAAATGAAAGAGCACAGCCACGTGTGATGTTGCAGTGTATTTTAGGGTATTTGTTATGTGTGTTGCTGCAGTGTATTTGGGTTATTTGAAGAAAATGGAGCCCTAGTACACTGGTCCCACACAAGCTCAGCACTGAAACAGACAGCGTCCACATTTTTTTTTTTTTTTTTAATCTGAGGAAGGTGCAGCTCACTGCTAATCAGGGTGCAATGTAGCATGGTGTAAAATTAAACCCTTACAACACAGTGAGAACAGTGTTGGAGAGGGCAGGAAAGGACAAGCCTCCAGCGGTGTGTGTGTCTGCGTGAGTGTGCGTGTTCTTGGACGTTATCAGTCATGTCGGCTGCTGGCCACAGATGAGGTCATTAGGCCCTTTAGCAAGGCAGATTTCTTCCCTCCTGTCCGCTTCTGTTAATAAATCTCCTCGGATGCTTGCATGTTGTGCTCGGTTGTTTGTGTGCGTAAGCGTGCGACTATGCGTGTGCTGTTGGTTTTTAATGCGTGTCTTTCTTGCGTACAGGTTTATCCGCCGATGTGTGTCTGTGTGTGTGTTTTGCTTTGGCACATGCCCATCCACAGTTGTGTGTCTGGGGAATCCCTCTCTTCGTGCATGTGTGTCAATGTGTCTGTGCCGTGTGTGTGTGTGTGTGTGTGTTTGTGCAACGAGGACTTTGTCTGGTTGCATTTCAGTGAAGCGGCCTGAGGAGTCAGTGCAGCTAATTCTGTCTCGCCGTGGCAATTTGTGTGCACGTGCGTGTGTGTGTGCGCATTTGTGTAAATCAGCATGGAGTCTTGCATTGTTTGCAAATGGCATAAAACACTCAGTGGACATCTATGCTAACAAATTAGCATAGATTATTTATTGCTGGCTGTGGTGTTTGCATTCATGATCTGTTGTGTTTGCAACAATTCATTGGATTTGTTTGAGAACCAGTCTGAGTGCGAATTTTCTGTGTCTGTGTGCTTGTATGTGCGCATGCATTTTAATCACAGCATATTAAAGGCCCCTCACACCCTCAGGTTGAAGGTAGGCAGAGCTGTAGCAGGAATTACCCATGAATGTTCGCTTGCTAACTGCCAAGTTAGGACCACCTATTTTTGGAAAACACACAATTGTGTGACCAGACCTTTACTGCTAAGAGAAAACCTAAAGGTCAAATATGGAGATTTTAAATGCTTCAACGAACTCAACATAATTTCAAAATGTAGATGGCCTTTGATCATTTTACGACCTATTCTCACTTTCCGTGTTTTTTTTTCAAAAGAAAATAAAATAATAAATTTAATAAATAATATTCGATTTTCATTCCTCTGCACTTTTTATATCAACTGCAGTGATGTTGAAAGGGAACATCTTGATTGGCTGAGAAAGAGCACATACAAATTTCTATGTAAGATAAGTGGCTACAAGTCTGAGAATCTCTGGGTAACAATGTGTGAATATCAATATATAAAAACCAACCAAAGCAGTTGTTTTCACTTATCTGCTTAAAAAGTCCACTTATGTGATGGTGCTGTGGAGCAGTTGGGAGAATTAAAGATGAATTACCTCCCAAATAAGGACTAAGTGCTGTATCTACCAAAGCTGTCAGGCCAAATGAATGAATTCCAATGACTCGGCAGCAACATGGGGCGGAAAGGAGGAGGGAGTTGGGGTGGTGGTGGTGGTGGTGGAGCGACTGAAAGGAGGGAGAAAGAGTGATTCCAGCAAGTGACGGCAAACACATGGAGTAAAATTCAGCCTAAAAATGTAACAATTGCTTTTTGGCACCTTGTTAATATGTCACCTCGTCTCTTTTCTTCCCACTATCACATTCAGGCTTTCATCTTTCACACCCTCCCCTCCCTCGGATCATTGCTTCCATCAGTGTCACTTCGCTCTCCTCTTTTGCTCTGTACAACTTGTTTAGAAGAGGGGTGTGTGTGTGTGTGTCTGTGTGTGCATGTTTTTTGCTCAAATAACAAAGGACGGCCACATGATGCAGTCTTCCACTCTGCCAGTTTCTTCCCGCACTTTTAGACCAAAATTCTCCCATTTCTTTTAAACAGCAGTGAGAACAGTCAGACATCAAAGAGACGATAATAACCGCGGGTGTGAAAGGGAGGCAAGAGAGCGAGAAAGAGACGGAAACTAGAAAGAGATTAGTGCGTTCAAGTCGACAGGAATGATGGAAGGAGGGTTTTTCTGTTGTTTGTGTACCCTGTAAGTGTAGATAACTGCACTTCCTGAATATATTTCTCTGACAGAGTTGTATTATGTGTTTTAATCTGTCTTTTCCTAATAAAACTAATAAAAAAAAGATATAATATAGAATTCCATGGGCTGCCAAATATCTGTATTTAACCTTCATAAATTTACTCTTAAATTAAAAGTAAGTTTCTCTGAAGCTATGTCTTGAAAGAAGAGTAATTATCTCACCCTGGTAAGAAAATGTTTCACATATCACAAAAAAATGTTTAAAAACTGAAATGTGAAAAGGAAAAAACTTAAGCTCAACATTTTATTGCAGCGCGGCTCAGACAGTCAGTCCCCTGACAGCGGCACACGAGGAAGACGCTAACTCCAAATGAGACTGTAATCCGTTGACGCGCAGAGCAGGAGAGCGGGAAATACATTAATGCTCAGGAGAAGAGGCGGCGACAAACTCGGGCTGGTTGCACGGCGGCTCATTAACCATGTGCACTTTGCGTGTGAGCGTATGTGTGCGCGTGTGTGCGTGTGTGTGCGTGCGCTGGCAGGATTTCTCTCTCCCGGATCACACGTTTTTAATTGGATTTAAAGTAACGTACGAAACGGCATGTGTGCTCGTGTTGAAAACAAAACATTTGCACACATTTAAATGCGAGCGCAGACGACGATAGGTTTCTCTGGTGTGCAGATTGCTCGAGCGTACGATTAAAGCGTGCGACGTGTCGTGTCACCCTCTGTTTGTCTAATGAGGTGTAGGCCAATATATATATATGTGTGTGTGTAAAGTTGAAGCTGAATCTGTCGGAAGTAGAGAGGAGAGTTAAGGAGTTAATGGAGAATGGGATTGGTCAACCTGGAAACTAATTTTACTTCCACTTTCTGAACATGCTGCTTTCCTGCTTGCTTTACATGCAAAGTGCTGCTCGAACTCACTCAGGTTTTGCATTAATTTACGACGGGGTCTCGAAATTGTTTACCAGCAGATGCTGACAATGGCATCAAGGCCGGTGACAACCAGGAAGACACACATAGTAAAGTCTCTATTATGATGTTTTTGTGCATTAATAGATCTTCCATAATGCATTAGATTCATTATATAACGAGTAATTCTCACACAAAATGAATCATAGTGAAAGGAGGACAGGCAGTTAATTTGCTGATGATGTTTACACAGAGAAAAGGTTTACTGTGCCTATAGTTTAGCTTCTGCAAACATGATGATGTCTAACACTTATCCATAAAAACCATGGAGGACAAATGGATAGAATAAAAGATGGATTTCAATTAATATGGAATCCATTGCTTTTGTAAAATAACAAGTCAGAAACCTTAAAGAGGCTATTTGGAAATTTTCTCTGTCACCAAATGTGGTGTTTTGCAAGGAGCAGGTGGAGGCGATTATCATTCGACGAGAGCTTCACATTGTTGTGTTTATGAGATAAGAGCTTATAATACGGCCCCTGAGCAATGGCATGTCCTCAGGGCAGATTGGAAGCTACAGTGAGTTGCTGTCAGAAAGTAATGAGATGGGCCAGGGCTCACTTACCATAACCATAAGCATAACCAGAAGATTGGTGTTGCTTTTCGCTGCTGCAGGAATGAAGGAATGAAGTTTGAACGTTTCTTGTGGACCGGTAAGTAAACTGTTAATATTAACCTTCGGAACGCCTGAGTTGCAAAATGGCGACAAACGGCAATACTGAATAAAAGTGACGACAGCTCCATTTCTCCAGCCGAATCTCTTTGTACTCTCTACCACTAGTTAGCAGACATTCACTTTGGTTCTGAAGGAGAACATCTGCCTTTAGAGGTGACGATCGCTCATGTCATAATAATGATAGTGACTGTGCGTCTGGTGTGATGGTGATAGTGACAGTGCATCAAAAGATCAGTCTTTTTCTCATTTCTAGTCGGCCTTTATCTCTAACCACTTTCAAGCCATAGCCTTTTGAAATGCTTATGTCAAAACCCAGTGTTTTTTAGAAATAAAACTCCAGTGCTTTAAGGGTTAATACTGGCTATGTAGCAAAGGCCAAACTCAGGGCTCTGGATGTGTTAGACGGGTTAGAGTGAGACTGCCTGTATGATATGTTTGTGACTGGTCTCTGTGCCGTGTGGCCAAGAAGTTAGATGTCTCGCCTACTTATCACATGTAACACAAATGGACATAAATGGAGAAGAGACCTGTTGACACCTTTCACTATATGTCTACGACCACTGCCCTGACTCTGTAGGGCTTAGGACTGTCGTCTCGCAGCAAGAAGCTTCTGGGTTTGATTCCTGGGCCTGGGATCTTCCTCCACCTCCTCCTCCTCCCACAGTCCAAAAACATGCATTTAGGTTAATTGCTGACTCTAAATTTCCTGTAGGTGTGTGTGTGTGTGTGTGTGTGTGTGTGTGTGTGTGTGTGTGTGAGCGTGAATGGTTGTTGAATGGAGCGTAAATGTATAAAATCATAACAGATAAAAACCACCAAACTTTGACATCTATCCTGCTCTATAAAATATAAACCACTGCACACAAGAGATGCAGAAAAGACAGAAATCGGTTGTAGTTTGTTTGAATTCTCGATGTAGGTACAACAACACAATCCGGTCAGCAAGTGTAGCAACGTCACCAAGGTGTAAACGTTACAGATCGTTTGTCCTCAAATACACAAGCTTATCTTAAATCATCTTAAATGAGACAATCTGGTTGTTAGTCTCTAAAAAAACAATGCCACTCGTGTTGAGGAGGAATTGACCCGTGCCTGTGTGCTGTTCAGCACAGCTGCTGCTCATCAGCAGTTGTCTTATAAAACCACTTGAGGGACAGTCAAAGGTGAGCATCTGTGAAGCCAGGGCCGCTCCAGCTCACACACTGATTTTGTTTCTCTGCAAAATTGTCCCCAGAGGACGTATCAAGACTGGCAAGGTGACTGCGCCGCTGGCACAACTCCTCTAACTCCAGGTGATCGAGTTTGGGCCCCCATACCTCTAAAACACCTTAAGTTATTCTCATGTTTCTTAAACTTTGTTATACACTTTTTTTTCCCCCACGTAGTCAATAAAAATATGCTAACAAGGATTATTGTTTGCACCAAGCCTGAACACCTTTGCAGTTTGCCTATGCCACAGGGATAAAAAACATTGATTGTGATCCACAGTTTTGAATGGCGAAAACACAGATTAATGACCCATCCTGCAATTCGTCTACAATCCAAAACGAAAGCCACCTAAAGTTACTGTAACTGAAAATGCAAAACTTAAACCTGCACTTCACACAGGATGAATGAACGCTTGCAAACGCTCCACATAATCTTGATTACGGTGCAACATCTGACAGCCTGTAAGCAGTTTTTCCCAGAAGCTGTCCCTCCATCACGCTGCTTTTGATAAAGATGTGATTATGCAGATTTTCCTGAGATAACAGGAGGCAGGTTTGATGATATCAAATAATGACTCATCGACTGTGTCGCAACAAATTTTATGAAAATATACAGCATGTATATATCATCAACATCTATATGTTAATTGTTATAGTGGTATAGTATTTACTATGCATATTTCCTTTGTTGAGCTTACATCTGTCTTAATTTACTTGAATAAAGCACAGACTGCACTACTGATCAATAACAATAGTCTACTGTTGTTAATAAAGGCTGTAAAAGCTTGATGTAAAATTGCGGTAGACCTACATTTTGACAGCTCTAAATAATAATCCATTGCCCATGTACAGTGCATTAATGCTTTGGGCAATGCCATAAGTGGCAGCCTATTAAAAAATAATAACAAAGAAAATGAAAATCTAATAGACAGGCTTGTAAGTAGTCAATGAATGACTACTGATTTCCAGTACTGTCTACTTTTTATGATGGACATGAATAATGGAGAAAATGGCTCCCCAGACTAACCGAAATTCATGGCACACAAACAAAGCATCAGATTATTAGATTTACAATACACATCCAACAAGATAAATGGAGACGATGATGCATGCTGCACCGTGGGAGCAACATGACCCTCCCTCCAGTTTCTTACAGCCATACAGCCACTTCCTGAATCACAAACGGAAAATTCAAACAGAAATTCAAACTTCAATGCGGCTCACAGAACAACTTGTTCAACTTGCTTGTTGAACCAGATCACAATATAAAGTGCAGACTCTGAGGTTTTGGACAGTGAAAAATTTTCTATTGATTTGGCTTTGTACTCAAGAACAATTGCATTTCAAATTAAACAATGATTGAGGTTAAAATGCTGAGTTTCAGCTTTGAGGGTGTTTGAGGTAATGTAGATGAATATTGTTTGGGTCAGGTGTTGGGACTGACTGCTAAACCCCATCCCCATGACTGTCCAATCATGGCTTGTTACTGTAAATTGGCACAGCAGCACTGAATCTTTGGAGTGCTCCACATGCTGAAATTATTTTAACGGGGGCTCGAGTAATGGTGATAACCAGCTTCAAAAGAGTTTGAAGGGTTTTTAGTACCTAGAACACAAGAGAAAAAATTGACAGCTAACTCGCTTACTACCTCGGTACCTAGAGTAGTGACTAAGGGTTATTCCTAAAGGCAAGGGACTTGTCAGTAGCCAGTAATGTTGGCTAATATTAGCCATTTAATTTAATTGTATTTTCATTCTCAACCTATTTTAAGGCTGTAACATGTAAATGTTTGTGCCACCTTGTTCAAATTTGTTTTACAAAGTTGTGATTTTAAATGTCAGCTGGAAAAGGAGAATCCAAACCTGTTCCAAACGGAGCACGTCCCAGAGAGACCAGGAAGATAAAGCAACACAACTAAGGGGGTGGGGGTAATAAGGTATTTGCAAACAATCGACTGCAGACCTATTTTGTTTTTTTGGACAGCGAAGAGTTACAACCTCAGAATCAGCCCTTAAACCTCGTAGTCAGTGTAACTGTTGCAGCTGCAGCTGGTTTAGTCAGCCTCTCAAAGTTAGCCGGTTCGTCTGTCCCATCTGACTGGGCCTTCAAAGCACGTTTAAAAGTAGAAACAGCAGCACATCGACCCTTTCATGTCTTCACCGAGGTAAAGGTTGCACAAGTGTAATGCCCAGTGAGAAGGATTAGCGGTCAAAGTGTTTGCATAAATCATCCCTCGTCAGCAGCGTCGCTCGCAGATTTATTTAAAATTGCAGCGTGTTCATATTGTATGAGGCTGGCACAGACAAAAACATGTCACACTCAATCCCCGTTCATTGACAGACTTTTCTGGACTGTTGGAGAGGCTCTTGTCAAGATTATTTCCAATCATGGCGGAGCATTTATTATCAGCAACCTCTTATCTCTCCCTCCCTGTCAGATAATGACAGTGCTGGAGAAACAACGGGTGACCTTCATCTAAACCCTCCACTGGGGAGAGTCTGACAGCCACTGTGCACGCATTCATGGTGTTTCATGGTTGTGTCACTCCTGATGGACTTTGGTTGTATTGTGGAGGAAATCGCAAACATAGTGTTTCCCTTTCTGCTTCACAGCCTCCTTTTTTTTCTCCCCCGTTTTCATCTCCTTATTTTTTTTTTTTTTTGTGACAATTCTCGGAGTCAAGCCTTAGATTAACTGCTTCCATTCATTAACAAATCCAATATTTTAAGCTGAGCGGATTCTCATTATTTTTCTCCTGGAGACTGAACTCTGCCGTGCATTCATTTAATTCCCCCATGTATGAAATAATATCCTGCCCAGCACAGCCAAGCCATTAAGGCTAGTTTTGCTGTGGCATGACAAGTGGTTGTATAAGGAACAATGATTAAATGATCGCCTTCCTTCCCCTCCTCCTTTCCAATACAATCACAGCAAGTACCTCTGACTTCAACATTAGACCGGGATTTTCTATCGAGCGTTTTGAAACAGAGAGTGAAAGAGATAAAGACAGTGCTCTCTAAGAATTGATAGTCGTTGAAGAATTGACGAAACTGACAAGGACTTCAGTGAGGTTTAAGTGTCCCGCTATTTAAAATTGACGAGTAAAACCTGCATGTGTGCAAAGCTCGGTCGCCCACTGAATAGAACTGATTAGTCAACACATGAAAAAGAGAAACAGGGACAACATACATTAAAGGTCCCCTTTAAACCATTATGCTAGCAGGGTAGCAAATAGTGATATTTCTGACTGTTTTTTGTTTGTTTATTTTTTAGGCTTCTGGGAGGATTTTAAAGAATCTGATAAAATATAAAGAAATATAAAAAAATATATGTAAGAGCCAATCTTACCTTTACCTTTTTACCTTTGATAAAAAAATCCCAATAACTAAAGAGTGATGGCCAAGATGTAATAATCAAGATACAAGATACGCAGCTCACAACTGACTCTCAACTAATTTAACGGTATTATAATTTATGAACTATCAAAGTATCAAATCTTTGAGTACCGCAATTTCACCTAAGTCACCTATTTGCTGATATATGAGCCAACGCCAGTAAAGCTGCAGAAAGCTGATATTAGCCTGGATGATTTCCCTCTTGAGCTCAGACCATTACAGACAAAAGTGTGAGGGGAACATTCACAGAGGGAAAAACTGAAATACCTCTTCAATTCTAAAGAAAAGCTACAAGCTTTAAGTTTTGTCACAAACAAACTGGCTTGGTAAGTCATAAAATGCTGCTGGTGTCTGCTAATGATGGGATACAGTTGCCAAGTGATGCTCTTCATGACCCCAAGTCCCTCTGCTTCCTTGCTGATTTATTAACCTTTAGCACAATTAAAATGTTCAGTCTTACCAGGCTAGAGGCAAAGCAAAGCCAACCCCGGGATGAGATCCGACTCTCAGAGATGCTGATTCACTCCTCAATAGTAGTAGGTGCTTTGTAACTTGCCATTTATTCCACTGACTCGGAGAATGATTTATATTATCTCCTCAATTAGCAAATGAGAGTGAAATCTGCTGCATTTTCCTTGTTACCCATCCTTGCCTGACATCTCTGCCTTGAGTTAGCGCTTATGCAGTGTGAGACCAGTGCCCCCTCCCCTCCCGGTTTTATTCATTATATTTTTAATCACTTTCGATTAGATTCTTGCCTATTAGCTTGGGTTTAGATTCAGGGGATCAGCAGAGTGGATTTCCCCCCCAATGAGATGCTCATACATCAGTGTCAGACCAGTAGCCTCTGAGTGAAAAATAAATAATGAGTTGTCTGTTCAGGCCCTTCCTGACTGAGCCAGAGAAATGCACCCATCAATAGGTCTTCTTCCAGCGCCAGAAAATGAAGTCCCTGTGGAGAGTTTTAGAAAAATACTCACCTAAAAACAACTTGAGATATCACGTCGACAAATAAACAAGAATTCTCCGATTGCACATCAACCCCGACTGCGTGATAAAACATGAAAGATTTACCTCCAGGACTGAAACCTCGCAATGTCATTTCAACGGACACTTGCTTTTTTACAACTTTTACTGATCCCTTTAAAAAAAAAAAAAAAAAAAAAAAAAAAAAAAACCTCGCCATCCGTTTCAATTTCAACTTAATTAAGCTTTGAGTCATCCAAGGGAAATAGTGTAGAAAGTCAGGGGGGAGTTCAGAGAGAATTGGTGGTCTCAAGGTGGGAGAGCAGTGTTGAGGGGGATGTAAGTCGTAGTTTGAATGCCATTTTTTTTTAATATGACAAGGGGTCGTGTTCAAGATAATGTAAGGTGTTGAGTTGCTTTTTAAAGATTAATTCTCTGTACCCACTGAAACGACAAAACAATTATCCACTGTTGTGCTTGAGAGAGGGTTTTTTTCCCCAGTTTTCTCTCAATACTAGATAATATAAAGCACGTGATATTAACTCTATGTCATCTATATCTTAGTGCCAAAGTGTATTTCTTCATCATATTTACTTTTTGGAGCTAATGGGGGGAGGAAAAAAATCCATAATCACCTTACAGCATATTGTAATACCCACACCTAGTCTTGGCTCTGTTTTCAGGCTATAAGAAGTCTAGTCCATGACTGGAGACTGTGGCCAGGTCTTCTCTGTGAAAGGGAGAGAGAGAGAGGGATACTATTGGCTTAAGGCAGTTTATTTGATTGTGGACAGCTTCCTCTGGAAACACCAAAGACCTTATACACTCTTTTTTTCACAATACCTGTAAATACACTTTGATGTGTAAAGGTTCTCTTTATGAATTTTAGGGAATCTCTGAGTTTTACATCCAGTTTTCAGGCATCATTTGAAGGATTTGAAGTTTCATTTGACATTTGAAGTTGCCAAGCGAAAGCGCAGCCCCGTGAATCTGCAGTTGAAATTGACAAACTCTCTCACTTTGTCTACTCCACAGGAATGCACATGCTCTGTGCTGCTGCTGGAGTGGCCTGAAAAAAAAAAAGTGTTGCAGAAGTGGAAGCCACCCACCAAACTACAGCAAAACAATTACTATGATGTGACATTTGCTGTTTTAACTTATGAACTTGCTGCTTGCTCCTCAACCTGAAAAAGTCAAACCCTTGTCTCACATAATTTGTTGTGAGGGTGAGAACTGTTTACCTGAATGCCAAACCCTTCCATATATATTTCTTTTTTTTCTGTGTTACAGTGGCACTTTTGCGTGTAACACTGACAAAGTTATACGAGTTGACGGCTGCAGGGAATATGTGTGAGAGCGAGAGAAAACAGGTGTGAGGGAGCCGTGGGAGGACGGGGGACATCACATACGGTTGGTGACGGAGGAGACAGCCTTTTCCTGGATTCTTATGCTTGTATGTCTCATTTTTTAAGCTCTAATGTTGACCACCGTTGGTCCCCATTTCTGTTTCATATACTGAAGTGAAACTTTTTGTTCGGACCACTTTGCTTGGAAATAATAATGCAATTGTCACAGGGATGTTCCTGTGAAATATTCATGGCTTTCAGTTGCTTCGGTGCTTCTCTGCTGTGCCTGACTTGTTGAGAAATGTCTGGAATTGTGCTATGGTAGGGAGAGGTTAGACATCTCTGACTTGTCAGGAAGGATAACTGGACCTGCTCTCTAATGAGCGGCTGGACCCAGCCAGCTACATCCATCTCCTCCGCTGGCTGACGGGATGTCTTCACTCGCCTGCAGCCCAGGCTCTTATTATGCTCAGGTATTTATAAGAATAGCCCGGCAATCACAAAGAGATGTCAAGCTCAGGCTCTAGAGAACATTGGATACCTTATTAGTGCTGTAAAAGTCAGCCAGGCAGAATTCAACAAGAAATCGAAGGTGGCAAAGTTGGATAAGAATTACAAAGCATGTGACTGTCCGTCAACCACTTTGTACATTTTTATGTGTGTGACCAGAAATGGCTTCATTACTTGTTGTTGTAGCTGCCAGCATAAAATTGACTTTTAAGCATTCTCATATATATCTATTGGCTTTTGTGTTTTGAATGGGGGTTTGAATTGATTATGCTAATGTTATGAGTCATAGCAGGATTTACGCCTCCTTGGTCAGTCCATCTGTGTGGTGACTGACTCTCCTTTGGGATAAATTTACCTCCATGTTGTCAGTCTGTCTGACCTGTCACTATCGATCTGTCGGCTATATCTCTTCACTTGCCGTGGGAGGTATTTATTGCTATGGCTGATTTCACATTTGGAAATGCTGTTTCACAGGGGACTGAGGAAAAACAAATATGCTCTATAAGAAAGATGGACCAACTGTACACTGTAACAGTTAATAGAGCCACAATACAATACAATACAATACACTTCCTGTCTCCTCGGTGGGTGTGGTTTACTGGTATGAAATGTGACAGTCACAGAACAGTTGCTAATTTTAACAGCTAATTTATTACTTAGCTGTCAAGAAAAGACAGATACGTTGTACCTTTTATTACAGTCAATTGCTGCGCAAAGTTGGTGCATTTTTAAAACTAACTTGCTTTTCCTTGTCAAAACAATACAAAAGTAGATACAGTACATATTTGTGCTGCTCGTTTTTTATCTGCTAGCTTCATATTCAATGAACCCAGTCGAAGATCATATTAATATTATTTCTCTATCTCCAGAAAGTTACATAATAATGACAACGATGGTATTGTTAGGCAAAGAATTAAAGATTTATTTCAGTTTCAATAGTTTTTAGTTTTTCATGCTTTCATGTATAAATCCCTTTAAATTTCCATTTATCCACATGCAAAGCGACCTCTGCTGCAAAAACAGATCTGAAAATACAAAGAGAAGAAGAAGAGAAATTGATCACATTGATCAAAATATCCCAACAACTATTGAACAGCCTGTTGTGAAGTTTGGGTCCAGATGTTTTGTGCCACTATCAGACCTGACATTGCAGGATTGCAATGAAATCTGTAACAACAATGACATTTAACTACAATTGTATAACTCTACTATCATGATAGCTTTGCCACTGTGAGTATGTTAGCATGTTGAAGTTAGCATTTAGCTCCAAGTACGGCTGTACCTATAGATCCTTACAGTGGGGCTAGCATGATTGTAGACATATGAGAGAGGTGTAGAAGGTGGTGAAATGGATATAGAGACAACCCAGAGAACAAAAAAAAATAACTTGAACTATTTGTTTTGTTAGGTTTAATTGGCCTTTGCACGGTGAACGTATTGCATTGGTTCCTGTTAGTACGAATTGATATACTATGTTGTTCCTTTTATACTAATTGAAACACGCACACACACACACACACACAGGTAGCAGATGCATATTGGTCCACCCCATGGGCTACCACCACCCGTGTCATCACTCATGTCTGTATGTTCCAAGTTGCTGCCGAGTAGATACGTGGGAGTGAGTCATGGCTGCTGTCATGCGCTGTCCTTTTTGTCCCCACCATGTCTGGCAGGGATGACTAAGACCAATCAACTTTGTAGATGTCACTGAGCATATGACGCACACACACACGCGCTTCACACACACACGCATGCGCACACGCCTTGGAGCTCTTTCAGAGAGGAAAGCCCCATGATATCAAGCAGGGTGCGCTCTTGGCTCTTGACAGCGGGATATAAATAATACCTTTATTTAATTTCATATTTCTATTTTTAGATTTCGCCCTGAATTTGCTGCTTATAATTGCTTTATCAGAAGAAGGGAAATTGGAATATGGAAAAAGGTGGGTGCAGTAAATTCCTGAGATGAAGGATGATTAAATCTGCATTTAACTTAGTCTAACTACCAGTCTGGCGCTTTCTGATAACATAATATTAATAGGATGATCACAGTCCCATATATCTGTTCCTTTGACTGAGATAATTATCTCTGTTGTATGTGTTCGAAGTAGCATCATGTTTATAGCAGGAAAATCCTAATTGTGTTTCAACAAGATTGATTCAATCTGCCCTTTAGTTCGTGACATAACATTTAAATGGAACATTTAACTCCCCCTCTTCATGCGCTCTCATTTGAATACTTATGCACACACACAAACACACACACACAAACACGCACATGCACAACCCGTCCACACAAACAAGTGCAGCAGCTGGAACTTGTTAATTGTGAGCGCTAAATTCAAACACTATCGTTATCTTGGTTGGCAGGGGTATAAATATTAATATATCATAAAGAGCCATAAAAAGCTCGCCCAGCTTCATTTGGATCCATATATATGCAGCTGTTAGTGTCTGTCAGGGAGAAAGAGTCCATCATTTATTGAAGGAGGTGGGAAGGAGGGGGGTGAAAAAAGGCTGCCACAAAAGAAGCCCCAGCAAAGAAGACAGGAAATGACTTGCTCTCTCAACAGAAGAGTGAAGGGAAGATAGATGTGAGAGGAGGATGCTGGAGGATGGAGCTAACAGCATCGTCCAGGGGCCAAAAGATGTCTGAGTCAGACTGAAGAGCAGGCCTGGCGAGGAGTGGAAACACATCTGCTCTTGAGGAAAAGTTTCGACTCAATCAATGCCCGCGCACTTCTCCTCCTTCTGTAAAGACAATACACCTCCTCACAGCCGCACACTTGACCCGTCCTTGGTACTCAGCTGTCCGGGATGCAACAGACGGCAGAAGTGCTGTTGCGCTGCACTGCTGTGCTTGCTGTTCCTCTCACCACCCGGGCCTGGTGTCTGTCTGCAACTGCTGAGAGCAGAGCGGGGATGGCAGGTGTTGACAGAGTTCCACCTGAAGGGATTTTATCACTCCCGAACGCTGCCGCTCCCCAGCTGCTCGCCGCGCCACTTAATCAACGCAGACGTGACAAAGTAAAGAGAAAAAGAGCCGGGGAAGGTAAAAACAATAGCCCATGTGTGTATGTGTGCGTGAAAAGGGCGGATTGGGGGGGTTATTTGATGAAAGACAACACTGCTTCCTCCCCAAAATAAACACAAATGTAATTAACCATCAGTAGGCTCATTAGCTGTAACGAAGATTGTAAACAACATGTCGGGCAAATTCACAAGACAGTGCATCACACTGAAACCACGCTAGACAACGGCAGAAATGAAGATTTATGTTAACTTCTATGAAACAAGTAAATTAGCGAACAAGCTAAAGCTCGGCTGCCTTACAGTAGTAGCATTTGCAACTAAACGAATTAGCCGAGCAGCAGTTGCTTGCTAAGTTAATTGGCGGCGGGTGAGCGGGAGGGCTGGATTATTTTAGGCTGTGTTTCAGACAGGAGCCTGTTTCTTTGACACGCGGAGAGGCTGTGGGAAATGGAGACAAATGATCACAGTGTCGTTGATTGACTCAGCAAATGAGATGGAAAAGCACAGCGCGGGAGTGAACTACTCTAAAGCAATTGAAATGCTTCCACTTCCCCATCTTGAGAATATCATTTGCTTAATCTTTCTTTACATCTTCCAAGGTTTTGATTCAGGATTCAAAACACTGCCTGACATGCCTTTTAATACAGGGACTGACTCTGTCATGTTTTCATGCCGGTAAAGGGAGACGGCAACTTTTGCTAAAGAGCAAAAGTATCTGGCAAGTACTTGGGCCACATATTTGTGCTTCTCAATATCGGCCCAAGTCCGGCCCATTTTCAGTTGCCCCAGACAAAGTTGGCAAAGATATTGAGAAGAAAGTGGAACATTTAGTGGCTGAAGAGTTGGACATTTCCCTCAGGAGTTGGTAATAGAGCTAAAAGGAGAGTGAACATTGGACTCGGTGACTCAAATTGAATGTGTCTGCAGGCAACTGTCGACTAATATGTTAGCTAAATGCTCTATAGCTATACGTGTTAGCTTTGTCAGATAATATATAAGTGTTTTCAGTTTTTGTTAATGTAGGTGTAAAGGTTTGGTTGGTCATGATCAGACAATAGATTTTTCATTTATATGTCAGCATTTTGAACTGTTGAATTCTTTCTGTTGTCAAAAGTAACAGTGCTTTTAAGAAAGTTGATGGTTAACTTGATGAAGCTATTCTGCATTCGTATGTATAGAGCTTGTAGTGCATGTACCACTATGGTGGATGAAAGCCTGTTACACAATTTGGTACTTTAAAGCAGCCTTTAATGTGTACAACACATTAGCCTAATTGATTTCTTTGGCATACGGAGCTGCTGTGTTTCTCACAGCGAGACTTCTTTATCTTATTCCCCTTACTTCTTTTCTCTTCACCATGGTGATTTATTTGTCCCTGGGTTAGAGGCGTCACTGCCTTCAGAGTCGTATACACTCCCAATCAGTCACAGCGAGGTCCAAGGCTCTCAGCTGTCTGCCAAGCTTTCTCTTAAGATTGGCCTTGTGCGGCTTGTCTACACGTGTGTTTGTGTGTATGTGCAAATGAGGAAAAGAGGAAATCTTTGATTACAAGGTATGGCCGTCATCTTTGTGTGTGTCTGTTGTGGACACGCTTGTGTGAACAATAAAACACAGAGTAGAGTGTTACTGAGACTTGTGTTATTATTGAAGCAGTTTTTCTCTGCTTCCCTGTGCGGGCAGCTTGTTAAGACTAATGTGCTTATCTCATAGCGCTGTTGCCAGAGAACCTACATCACGCAACCCAAATGCATGCTGGGAAACAGACCTAAGTAGGCTGCTTGACAGCTACATACACAAACAGTATACTCACACATTATGTATTTACAGCACAGGAAAAATATATCAGCGTAGCATTTATCTCTTAATTAGGCTTTGGTGTTTGTGTGTGTGTGTGTGTGTGTGTTTCAGCCCACCTCCCATGCTAGCAACTCAAAAGGAATGAGCAATGAAAGGGAAGCCGAGGGACTTTCTAATTGACAAGCCGTCTAATTCATTTTGTCTTTGTGTATACGCACATCGCCGTCATCACCAACGCATACAGTGAATATGCAAAAACTAATTGCCCCAGACAGAACAGGAATTCTGTTCATATCTATAGAAAGTATTGTGAGTGTGGCCCTGTCTTTGCTGGTCTCCAGTTTCTTTGTTCCCCTTTTCTATGCTCAACATTCAGAAATAATGACTCACATATGACACACCCAAATAATCTCGGTGTGGTGGAAACACAGGGTCCATTCAGCTGAGAGGTGTTTTAAAGCGCAGGACACAGAGAAAACATCCCCAAATTTAAATTGCCAGATGTGACTGAGTTCTATTGTGTGGGCCAGGTTGGCTAATGCGTGGCAGTCAAAGGGAAACCAGGAGGAAGGATACAAGTGAGGGAGTGAGGCAGAGAGAAAGAGGGAAAAGCCTTGATGTGCAGAGCTTATTAGGGCATTGATGTTGAATTGGACTTGATCACTGGGGAGTTTTTGGCAAAGCCAGTATAACAGCAGACGCTGCGGCTGAAATACTGCAACGAGACTTTCCTCCATATAGAGTACACAAATGCTCACGTTTTTACGTACACAAAATGACATCCACACTCTCACGAGGACGCATATACATTTCCCACATGCATTTAACACACATAATCACACCAGACCCACACAGTCAGGGCAGATGTGTGTGTGTGTGTGTGTGTGTGTGTGTGTGTGTGTGTGTGTGTGTGCATGGCTTTCTCTTGAACTCAGGGCAGTGAGATTATCAACTCAAGGATATTGAGTAGACGTGTGGGTGAGGGACCCAACTGGGCTCTGAAATAGCCCAGCTGAGCTTCATACTCCATCTCTGCTTACTGAGCAGAGACAAGAATATGTGTACAACTTCCATTTGGCACAATATGTCACACCAACTGGCATCCATATGAGTTTTGGTGTCACAATCTGCTTCTATTTTGCATAACCCATTACATCCCAATCTTTTCAAACTATTTCCATTAACTGGAAAGTATATAATGTTGTCGTGACTTATCTGAAGAATTTCATGGTATATGTGTCGGTAAAAGCCCTGGTAGAGCTATAGAGATGATTTTTGTGTCTGGTTAAATTAATTACATTTACATTTACTCGTTCGGTAGAAGTTTTTATCCAAACCTACAGACTTACAAATGAGAGACATCTTGGCACATGGACAAACAAAGCCAATGGAAACTTGGGAAAAGGCTGTGTTCAAGGATTCAGGACCAATCACTGTCCATCATTGTCTCAACATAAAGTGTGTGTTTTTTGCCGCCTCGAAGTAAACCTAGATTCTCATGGCTGTCCTACTTCTGCCCCTGACATCAAAGCAATGCACAAATTAAAGTTTGATCTGGTGACATTATTAGATGAAAAGTCAGGGGATAACTCATTAGGATTCATCCTCTGGGCCTCATGAATGTCTGTGCAAAGATTCATGACAATCTAGGTAGTACAGTAGTTGTTCCAATATTTCAGTCTGGACCAAAGTGGGACCCTGCATCTCTGAAAATGGAATCATATGACACTGGCTGAAGGAAGATTACCATAGTGTCAGCCCTTTCCAAAGACATTTATATAATAGATGCACAGAAATATTGTATCCTTTGACAGAGAAAGAGGCAAACAGGAAGCTCGCAAAAGCCAGTGTACCACAGCAGACATAAATAATTGTTTTGATGGTGATGTTATAACTTCCATTAGCTGCATCACCTTGATAACTGTAAAGAATCAATCATCAATTAGCTGACAGCTTAGAACACAGATCCAACCAGCCTTCCTGCCCAAATGAGGAACACAGGGAGCTCTGAAGACAGCGTGTTGTTGATGAGCAGGACGTAAGGAGATGATACCTCATTCTTTCTCGTTCTCTCTCGCTCACTCCCTCTCCCTTTTATGTGTCCAACAAAGCATCCTTTAATCACTTCGACTTTGAACACAAGCCCTTAAATGGCTCCCGGGGGTTCATTACGGCAGCCATCTTGACAAACGCCTTCTGTCTAGAATGGAAAGTGATACAATTTTAATAGGAATCTTGTTACACAGGAAAAGCTGCATTTCAAAATTAAGAGCATAAGAGAAGCAAGAGTTTTATAGACAATGCGATGTCCAGTGTACAAGCAGAGCTAGTTCTCAGCACGCACACTGCCAGCCATGCTAAATTGCCAAAAGTAATTTCTCCATACTTGCTGCCTTAGCTTATTTAATTATTTACCCTTTACAGTCTGTTCATCTTTACCACACTAAACAAGACTAAGCTAGGAAGAAAATTTCAAAGCTGCATAACGTTGCAGCAGCGCAGCACACAGAGGGAGGACGCCACACACTGCTGTTTGCATCCATCTTCTACCAGCAGTTGACGTTGGCTTCTTTTAGCCACGACCAGGCCTTTGTTGACTAAATGTAAGTATTTTGACACCCGGAGGGCTGCAGATGCAACACAACGCTGTCATATCTTAGTTGAAGCTGATGTGGCAAACTAACTACACATCCAAAAGCCCCTGATGAATCTGAGTCTATTTATCACTTTTTATTTCAGCTCCTCTGCAAATTCTCCACCAACTTCTGAGGAAAGATCTGGCTCTTTCGTGGCTAAAGTCTCCACCATGCTAACCAGTTAGTTGCTAACTTGGTGGACACTCACTCCAAAATATCTGTGAACAATGGACCAAATTTAAACCAATGTGTTTTTGTATCATCATTAATCATTTGCTCTGAAATAAACATGTACCTAACTTCTCACTTTTAATTTAATTGCTTTTGAGAGCACCATATAGTTGAATCTCGTATCAAATGTAGAAATCTCAGTGAAAACAAAAATCACATAAATATACATACATGCAAAGGAGCACCAGCATCTTTCTGCCAGAGATTACAGTCGCTAAATACAGCCGCCACACAGCAGGGCGCTGCCTCTGACATGTGCCAATCTGACTTGTTTACACTTGTTAATTGCTTAAAGGCACTTCCCCTAGACACAGTGCTCCCATCGTGGCAACAGGAAACTATGATTAGATGGCCCTTGTTTGTGCTGCTGGAGAAAACACACAGTTCAGACAGAGAACAAGGCAGAGCAGAGCTCGCTAATTATGGCTGTTTGTCGATTCAAACAATGGACATTTGCCCCTAAACCACAGGCATGCATGTTAAAGATGGGATGTCCATGCATGTCTGTCATGCCAAACAAGGCCGAAGCAATGTCTCTGATGAATAATAAAAATGTTTTTTATTTTTCATTACTTTGTCATTCCAGTGAAATTATTCAAGACATAATTTTGAGTGAGAATCTGGTTTAAGAATCAACTGAACAATGCAGGTTGGGGAGAATTCATGACTTGGTGCTGGCCTGACTTGTTAGCATTCCTGCTTGCCAGCATCCTCTGGGGAAATACTTCCACTGTGAGCCTTGGGGCCCAGCTGTCATCACAAATATAGTCTGAGAAGGCCCTTGGGCTTAGTAAAACTTACATTATTTTCACCAAATGATGCTCAGACAGTGTAAAATGTCATTCACAAGCCAGTGGGGAAAGGTAATGGTGTGTCATAGCCTAAGCATTTTAAATAATGAATTAAAAGCTATTGGCATAACCACAGTCGTGTGTGTTTTTCTGTGCTCATATCATTAGCCTATTGCACTGCATGTAGCATCATCACCTTGGGTAATTGTAATGATGTATGATGGACACAGAAGGAGTGAACAGGCCATTTACGAAGCAGGATAATAATATAGGGATGCTAGAATGAAGGTCGACTCGGTTATTTAGACTTGGCTGTAATATTTCCATGTGCTGTACTGTTATTGAATGACAAGCTCACTTTCAGTTCAGCTAATTCAGAAATGAATTGCAGCCCAGTAGTTGTGTTAATTACTCCTTGAACTATTTTTGCAGCCAACTTAATGTTCTCCAATCATGCAACACACAATACATTGTTGTGGCTAATAACGCAATGCCTCATTGACTGTTTGCTAATCTGCTCATATGAGAAACAATCAGACAAGCAATTTGTTCAACTGAAGGAATTAAGTCAGAGATTAAGCTTTGCAAATGTGCAAGAGGCTGCTTTCTCAGGCCTCCAACTGGGCTGTCACATCCACAGTGTTAATTATCAACCTGGGCTGTTCATGCTAGTGGCAAAAAGCTAAATTAACACAAAAATGAGAAACAATAATTCATTGTTAAGTTTTTTTTTTCATTATGTCTGTGTAGCCAATATTCCTGTAGCAGGACAGATTGAGAAGTGGTTGAATCATACACTTTAACATTCCTGACAGAAAATCCTTTTTACTGTCTGATCAGGCATGAATATGGCTTTAATGGTTAAAGTTAGCTTTAGCTAGCTTAGTCGTAAAATCCAGCTAAACATGACAAGAGAAATAGAAATGAATGGTATCGATAGCAATTCATATAATTAGAAAATGAAAGGTGAAAAATATGCCACACCACGATAGAGTACAGCACCTTTCCAAAAGCCCCAACTGGGCTGTTTAGTAGCACCTTTGGCTATATGCTAGAAGCTGAAGGCTAAATTAGGCCAATATCAGTTTAAACTGATAATTAAGAGGAGCACATCACACTTGTCAGAAGAAACAGGACATGATGATACAGTGACAGTGACCTGACGGTTTGTCCAGGTATGTCCATAATTGTCCCAGTTTCAAGTGTCCATGTTTTTTTTGTTTTTTTTTTGCCGTGAATTACTGCTATGAATGCAGCAATGAAAATGCTGCATTCATGGTGTCCATGGTGTTGAAAGGTGCACTCTGCAGGATGCCAAACTCTGGACTAGTTGCCTCCCTTTCCGATGAAATTGCCCATGTATGAGTGCCTACACGCACGCCTGCAAGAACATGGGTTGCACTCAGCGGTCCCGATTTTGAGGAGCTGGTGGTGGAAAATATTGCCATCCTCCGTTATGAGTGGAATAATTTGGACAACCTAATGTAAAGCAAACCCACATTTACAGCACAAAACAAGTTATTTCATGTGGGCACACTCTATATGGACAGAAATAAAACATGTGCCTTGTCATCATAAAAAAAAAAAAAAAAGAAGTATGGTAGCGCCTTAGGGTGTCATTAAAAATCCTAAATGATGTGCTAATCTGAGGGGCCCTGTGTGTGTAGGGATGGTCCACATTGAGATGCAAAGCTGTGATGGAAAGCGACTATTTCCCTCTCTGGATGACGCTGGAGCTTTCCTGTTTGACACAGGATTAATAACAACAATACAGAGATTTATTTGCTTGCGTAAAGCTTGAAGTCTCTCTTGCTCTCCCTCGCTGCCATGCTCTCTTTAGTGGTTTTAATATTTGAGCATTTCTTGCATCTTACCGCAGTGTTCAGGCAGAGGAAGAAGATATTAAGTGCATGTTGGAACCTTTTTGAAGTCATTCTTTGCTTTGAGGTCCTTTGATGTTGGGGTGTTGTGTGTAAAATGTGCTGCATTTGAATTGTACAGAAAAACCCATCAAACACGTGAAATAAACATCTCTCTGACAGTGAATGGAATCTCATTGAGATGCATCCTTGTGGACTAATAAAACAGCACTCGGTGAGGCAGTGCTGGATTTCTTGGAGCTTTTAAGAGCAGGCCACCATCTCTTCTGTTTTGCCTGTGCAGAACTTAATCGAATTTGTCGAAGAAAACAACAGATGAAAGCTTGTCTGAGGCATTTCCTATCTGTGTGTGCGGAGCTGGGTCTCTCTTTTCTCTCTCTCTATGTGTGTTCGCGCATCCGTATCAATCCATCCAATCTTCTTGCCAACCCGCCTCTTGAGAAGTGCTGTGGTAGCTCAATTAGTAAAGCAGCCAGCAAATTACGGAGCTTTTTTCCTTCCTTCTCGCTTCCATTTGTTTTGTTTTCCTCTAGCACAGGCTTTTTTTTTTCTCATAACAGCGAAAGCCAAAAAAATGGCGTTAAATAAAAGAAAATCACACATGTGCATGCACGCACACACGCCTTTCTTTCACACATACACGCACACAGTCTCACTCAGACATATTCGCAGATATGAACAGACACAAAGGCACAGAGCATACAGAGTACCATATCACCTTTTGGCCTCAGCTATCCACACCACTATACTCTGTGTCTGCTCGGACTCGATGACCTGTGAAGGTGAAAGCCAGAGGAGCCAATTAGAGCACACAAAACCATCCAGGGCCCCCTTTCTTTTTTTTCCTTCATCGCCCAAACATCCACCTTCCTCCACCCAGCACCTCTGCAGTCTCAGCTATGCCAGGAAAACATTCAGAAGAACATCTTCAGGACTATATTTAGTTGAATGTTTCAGTGTTGTGGGCGGGATTTTTCTTTTTTATTTTGACCACTTGTCTTTCATGATAACATTTCCCAGCATCCTGATTGGCTACAAGTCATTAAGCTTGAAACCTTTCAAACCGGGAACACAGGACGCTTTGACTGGTGTCAATGGTGGCTAATTGGTTCTGTGGAGACGATTTTCAGGTGTAATTAGTCTTGAGTGCTTGCTGGGGGAGCTCAGTTGGAACTGTTGACACCTGGTCCATAGCTATTGTGTAATGCCACAACTGTACAAAGCCATCGACGTGTGTCAAAAAGCAACTTGAGTCTGAGTCTTACCAATTACTTTTCAGGTTGTTGAATGTGATCCATGGAAATGCTCTTACTCACCTTCTTATCAGAAGTCATATAGGAGGATTGATACCACTCTCATATCTTTCTGTTCAATGTGAAGCTTGAGCCACCAGCTGGTTAGCTTCGTGTGGTACAATAAAAGAAAACAAGGGGAAACAATTAGTATAGCTCTGTTCAAAGGTGACAAAACTAGGTCAAAACCTAGTATATGACTGGACCGTGAAAGATGTAGTGGAACAACTACTACTTTAAATGGGAAGTAGGACTCACTAAATGTTGCTAGATGACTTACTGTCAATTCCAAGCCATTTTAAAGCTGTTCCCCTGCTCTGCTATAATCCTAATATTATACAGAGAAAGCCAGAGGTTCAGTCACACCTGTTAGCTGTGAGAGACATAGTGAGGTGTGTCTGCAGAGGGAAGTCCTGACCTCCCACTAATGGGGCAGCACTGGCGGCTTTCTTCTACCAAAACTACCTACTGTTTTTTCAAAATATCACTAGATTTGTCACTAAGTGCTTTTTGTGACCCCCTTAGTCTCTAAAGGGCCCTGAAAAGTAGGTAAATCTCATGACAATGGTTGTGTAGTAGCAGCAATGCCTGTAAAGAGCTTGAAAGAGAAACAACAAATGGTATAATTTCATCACTCAGTCAGTCACTGACATTCGCATTTAAAGGGCGAGCCCTAATGTTTCATCCGAAATAAGATTAAAGAAATTAGATTTCCCCAAATGTCAAACTTTTGCTTTAAGAAACTTTATGGAGCAATGTTAAATTTAGTTTCCCGTAAACTTTTATACTTTGCCAGCTGTGGCCAGAAGAATCAGATTTTAGGAATAAAGATCAGAACATATGCTACAATACACAATATTTGCATTTCAGTGATTATTTCTACAAACTGTGGGAAAGAGGCGCTGAAGTGCATTTTGTCATCAAATGGCAAAGAAAAAGCAAAAATCCTATTCAGTTTAAAAAAATTATTCAGTTTTGACCTGTTTCAACTCAACAGTCCTGAAGATAAAGAACAAACAAACGGAGAAATTACATATTCATTTAGGCCGATATGTAAATAATTCCCTTGTGTCCTTGGGTTATTCTGTTTGTCTGTTTAATGAGTGCATGAATTTTACCTTTTCAAAATCTAACTTTATGGAACAGTGGAGTCATCTCACATTCTTTGTTCAGTCTAGTTAAAGAGAACAATGAAGGAAAGTGAAAACAAAGGATCAAGGCTAGAGGAAGAATACTGAGAGAAGGTCACTACAGCACTGAGTAGGATTTTTAATTGTCATTTATTTCACTTAGTTAAGCACAAATAATGAATATTTGTCACTGATAAATAGCAGTGTAATTATTGCATTTTTATTTTACAACAATTAAGTTGGCCATATATTATTGAACCTTGTCATTTAATACACTTAAAAGAACATTTATTTGAAGTTGAAGTCTTCTTAAGGTGCACACCTCGGTTTCCTCAGTTTTTGGACATCTTTGGAATAGCTTTCTCATATCTTGATTCCCGAAAGAAATTTTATTTTTAGATTCTTTAGCTTTTACATCATTTGAATGAATATAATCATTGCATAATATTTTCCTGATTAGCATAGAAACATTGCTTAGCTTGTAGGAAAGTTTGGCAAAAACAAGTTTGTTTCTCATGGAGTTTGTTCATTGCATTAATTAAAGCATCAAGAATAGTGCTTTTAATTTGGTGAGATTAAAACATAAGATAATAGAAGTGATTAGAGGTGGAAAGACAAGAGGTAGCAGCGGGGGAAACACAATTTGACATGGGTGTGATGGTGACGCCGGGCCTATTTTCTTTCGGTCACTGCACTCTTCGCTCTGGGTCAGCCTATCTCTTACATGTGTAATGCCTGATAACATGATCCTACAGGCTGCTGCAAGCTGTGCGTGTGTGTGTGTGCTTGATTTGAAGTTGGGACGTGGGGCGCATGAATCGTTGATGTGATATTTCAACTGATTCGTCTGGCTCATAGCACTCCTGCATTAGCCCTCATAGTCGGCTAAAACAAATGCCGCCCCCTCGCTCACCCCGCTGCGACTGGTCCGGCAATCAGCACAGGCGTAAAAAGGAGCAGCAGTCGCAAATGAGAGCACTGCCTGGCATCCTCATGAGGTATCAGGTCAATCAAGCCCACTGTAGGCGAGGCGTGCGGGGCCCCTGAGGCTAAACGCTGTAGTACAGAGCTCAATAAGCGCCTGTTGGCCTCGGGGGCAGCTTACTAAATGAAAGAGGATATTGGGGAGATTGTTTAGTATTATCATCGTTCATCATCGTTCCTCAGTTGGCTCTAACAATATGGTGCTTGGTTATTGTGCTCCCCCTGAGGAAGACAAGCAGCTGCCACTGATAAAGATATATGAGCTGATTGGAGAGATTGTAGGGAGACAAAAATTGTGGTGGGTAGTAGAAGTGAATGGGACAGAGGCAGATTCGTGACAGAAGAGGGGGGGATTTGGAGCAGACATAAAAAAAGAGTATGAATTGGGGATAGAAATGAATGAGAGGACAGATGGGTTTTCCTGTGGTGCTGCCCCCCCATCTCTATACACTGTGCTTCCAATCAATTAGTTGTGGTTGTTCTTTGCTGGCAAGGCAGCACTAAAATGGGGGCTGCAGGTAGGATAAACAAACTGTTGGTGAGGGGGAAAAAAATGGGCTGGCTCTGCCTGGACACCCTGGAGGCAGTAGCAGCACAAGAGAGGATGAGGATTAAACACAACCACCCACCCTCTCTTTAGCGAGCTGCTGCAGCTACAAAGCACTGCAGCCACTGCCTCGTTCCCCAAAAGATGCAACCTTGCGGCAACTGCCGTCACACAAAGCCTTTAGTTTCATCAAGGCCAAAGCTGTCACGGTCAAGATGCAATCATCAAAACCACATTGAACAAGTCTCCTTTTCCCGATTTTTTTTTTTTTTTTTTTTTTCCCATGTGAATTGCTCTATGAAACAGCAAAGGGAAAGAAGAAAAAGATGTTCAAGGGACAGACAGAGCAAGAGGATGTGATAAAGGTCACGAGCCAGATTCTGGCTCACTGTGATTAAGGTACATGATATATAAATATAAATATATGAAATTCAACAAAATGGTCAAATGACTATTTCTTTACTTGACTATAAGCAATAGGCATTTCCCGCCACCCCTAGTCCTGGTTGGCAATGTTTCTCACAACTGATTAAAACCCCCCATCAAAGAATTTTTAAAAATTTGACTCTTTCCAGACTAAAACCAAAACAAGAGACAGACAATGTTAACAACCAGTTGGCTCAGGAGCCAGATATTTCCTTGTGGAGTTGGTGAAGAGTTGATTTAAATGGGCAACAGCTTGTTAACAGCTTGCTAACAAGTTGGCTATCACTACATTAGACAGTTGTAATGCCAACATTGCGTTTAAAGGCCAGAGTTGCCTACAAAATCAGTGCCATCCAAACACACAACAGCGACTAGCGATATTGCTCTGTTAGCCCCTACAACACGCCAGTCAAAAGCTGTTCTATAAAATGGACAGGTTAGACCCTCACCCCAAACCACATTTGATAGGAAAAATGTGCTCATCCAAGTTATAGATGAACCAAACACAAACTCTTTGGACTGTTTTGTCGACAGAGAGAAGGCTACATGTGCAAATTTTTTTTTCTCTGTCTTAAGTAACATTACCGAGCTAGTCAGTGAGTCAGCACATGGCCTAGCTTAGTGAAGAGACTGCACAGGGGTATGGCTCCAGCACCTGGTTGCTTTTCGAATTGTAGGTTGGTGTGTTTTGTTTTTTTTTTTTTTTTATCTCAGACAAAGCCAAGTTAGCTTTTTTCTCTAGCCTCAAGTCTTAATGCTAAGCTAAACACGACGCCATCTCTGTATTCAACCCACAGACTTGTTCTTATCTGATTCTCAGAAAGAAGGCTGTTCTATTAAAGCCATTCTTCAAAGAAACATAATGTGAACTTGAACTGCATGATAAACATCATCGAAGGTGAATCATATAGGACTTTTAAGATGAGATGTCGGTTTGTAATGATGTGGCGGCCAAAGCTGGAGGAAAATGACATCATGATGGACTGGCAGAAAACCACCCCTCAGCCAGTGACGTCATCGAGTCCCTGAGTGATGTCAGTGGTGCGAGGGCACACGGTCGTCCCTCACTGCGCTTTAAATAGTCCACTGTCTTCCTTATCTCTCTTGCCACCTCCTGTCATCCCCTCCTTTGCTCATTTGTCCCCTTTGCCTTCTATCCTCCTCATTTCTCCTCCTCTCACTGGACAATACAGCTGCAGCTTATCTCTGTCTCTCTCTTCCCCCTTTTTGTCTCCCTCTCTCTTCCCTCTCGCTCTTTCTCCCAAGTCTTTTAGCAAGGGGGTGGGGGTGGTGGGGGTTGTAAAGCGGGGGGTTCAGCGCGGCCACATCCCAGGCTTTTTGCTAGATTAATTTGCGGGGGCTCTGGCCTGCGCTGTACTGCTTACTGTACGCAGTGAAAGTCACTCAGGGATTAACGGCAGGCAGGAAGGCAACGGCCCCCACCCACTTGCTGCCTCGGCAGAAAAATACCCCCCCTACACACACACACACACACCTCACCCAAATCCCCTCCCTTACTCTCTCCCTCCCAAACCTAACCTCCACCATCTCTCTTTCCTCAAAACCACTTTCTCTATCTCTCTTACCGCCTTCTTTCTCTTCCCCCTTCTTTCTTTCTCTCCATCCCATCAACCCCCTCTCTAGTTAATTACTGTAATGGGCTGGCCGTCCTTGGGGGGTAGTTGGAGGGCAGGGGGTGGGACCAGAGGAGATGCTGTACGGTTCAGCTCAGTCATGCTTCTCGCCTCCAGCTCTGATACACACACAAATGCACTCGCCGAGACTTAAACTCGTGGTCATGTGTACTGTACACTCCCCCACATGCTCAGTGACGCACACACGGTTCATACAGACTCACACTGCAAATCACACTGGCTAATTGCACCATAAAAGAATACAACCAGATGCATTTACTGTGGCTCCACAGTGAAGTTAAAATCTTTCAGTCTCGTTCGACTTGGTTACTTTTGGTAACAATAAGTGTATTTTCAGCAGTTCAAACAAACTCAATCTATTTCAATAGGGTCAAGTAGTTTCCTACACAACAGCATCATGGTAAAGTTGCTGAGGAGCCGGATATTTGCCGTTTTGTTTTGTAGATGCATTTTGATGATTGCTCATGCAGCGCAACTACTTCACAATAAAAACCACCCCCTGTTTTTGCCATTTGATGGTTTTAATGTGGAGCAGCAGCAGTAGGCAATGTATGTCTCATCCTAGATGAGATGGACACAGTTTGTGATTTAATTTGGAGGAATTGTTTTCTGCGTTTTCTGATGTGACACCCATATCAGCGGGGTGACACCTGCCTAGGTTTAGGCAAAAAAATGTGCCTATGTCAAGGGAGGCATGATGGTTTGGGTTAAAACAAGCACTATGTTAAAGTTAGGACCTTTGTTGTCATGGTTACAGTAATAAACATGTGATCAAAGTTGATTGAACGTGATGATTATAGTTAAACGTGTTGACCCTCCCTATCCAACCACACTTTGTTGTTCTATAATGTCGTTCTTCTTGGGAGGTCAGTCTCTTTGATACAGCTTGATGCAGTATAGTCAAGTTTACATTAAAGTGGATTACATGCATGTGTAACTTACTGTGAATCCCATCTGTTATGAACTATCACATTGACGGCTAATTACAATATGTAAATATATTAAATGCCTCATGAATAAATAGTGAAAACATGGTCTGATTTCATTAAAAAATATTATAGATTGTGACTTATGAAGCGTTATTTTGCGAGAGATATTTCACATAAACTTGCAGTTCGACAGAAAAATACAAAGTGAGATCGGACAGACAGGCAGAAAAAGAGAAAGTATAAGGAACTGTGTGGGGAAAGGAAAGACGGTTAGAAAGAGGAATGGATGACAGGATGGAGAATGATGTGTTGAGATAGATGCAGCAATATACCCAAAGTGTCCACACGTAGGGGATGTGGGGTTTTGTGTGGGAACTTATTGGCCCAGTTTAAGGATCAGTCAGCTGAAACACTTTGGCTGAAGCTGACAGCTGTTTGGGAAATGCCAAATGGTGCTGGCAGAACACAAGCACACACACACACACACACACACACACACACACACACACACACATACAGGAATACACACATACAGGAATTCACACCCACGCTTTCCATCTCTCAAAGCAACAACAAATAGCCCAGATCACATTCAAATATGCACAAGTACAGTCAGAGTGATTACAAATGCAATATTTGCAAGCGTACTGTTCACTGCACATGAACAAGCTTATTAAACCCTTCCCAATACATGTACTGTAGGCACACACACACACACACACACACACACACAGATTCAGAGCATAGTAACCACTGTCGATTGCAAATGAAGGAGCATATGCCTGTGCTTATATGAGACACTGAGCAGACATGACTTTTCTCAATCAAGCCAGTTAACTTGATCATCCGTCTGGCTGACTTCAGGAAGAAATCCTTTTAACCCTTTCGCTGTCTTGACTTCAGCATTAATGGCCTCACAGCTGTAAGGCCAAATCCACAGATACACTGTTTCTCATTTAATCACAGTCGGTTCTGTCCAAGGTTTGGTTTATTTCGTTTGCACGTCGCTTTAACACACTGGGGGGAAATGATATGAGACATTTGTTGGAGTGGATCCATTTACAACTAAGAGACTTGGACAGTGAGAGACTATTTAATGGAGAGAAGACGGGGTTACTGAGTACACGTCGGGCTGTGATGGGGACATATCTAAAGGGTGCTGGGTCCACTTTCTTAGGAATCCAGGAAATTTTACCTGTTCAGAGTGAATACTGATACAGAGGTGATGGACTATTCTGTGAACTCCTATTAAAATGATTCCATGCTTGTAATTTAATGAAAATATGTTGGGGGGTTTTTTCCACAAGGGAAGTTTGACAGTTATGAAGAATTTTTCAGTTTAGATGTACAATATGCAATTTTCTGCTAAAGGGGTCTCTCAATCAAAACAAGAACAAAAGACCAGATTCCAGTATTATTTCCAGCGTTATTTGTTTTTACTAGAAGCTTAATTATCTGTTTTGGTTCGAGAAATGTGTTAGAATAACAGGACAAGCAATAACTGCAAATTTCAATTTGTTTATCACTGTTTATAGAGGGCACCTGATATCCCAATAAGTTGTAATGAAATCAACTTTCATTATTCAGTGTCACACAACTTGCTGCTATAGTGTTTGCTGTCAGCCAGTCAAAGATGGATCTGAGTATTTTCTAATATTTAATTTGGGATTTTGGGTGTATATGATGGACTCCGCATGATCCAGATTCTGAAACTAATGAAATCTTCTTATCTGTACAGAGTATGTAAACACATGCACATACAGCTCAAGATTATGATAATGTGGTGGCCTTGACCATGTGATCGCACCGCATGCTTCATTTCCTTTCACATTTGCTCATGATCATTGGGCTAGATATGTATGTGTTTGTCAAGAGATTTTCTGTTTCTGTCCGTCCATTCACATAGTTGTTTTAAAGGCCTATGGGACCACTTTGATGCTCTTAAGGAACAAGAAATGACAGCTGGGAGATGTGGCATATGAAGGGAAGGGGGGTGGAAAAACAAAAAACACTGTGAGAAAGTGAAAAGTACTGGATAATCAGACAGGAGGAGGGAAAGACCTTACAGCATATCCAAACTGCTCTGGTGCCACTGCTCATTAAGATGATTATGATGTGAATATTTACTGTTGTTCCCCTGCTACTACTACTATGCTTGCTGTGTGATAGCCTGCAGCTATTAACATCTCAACTGTGGCATTTAGTCTTACAAACACATACACTCAAAACACATCTCTGCACAAGCATAATGCACGGCAGCTTGCCTGCCCCCTGCACGAGCACACACAGAATAATAGAGCACGTCATTTACTTACCCCTTGTTGTGAGCATGTAGCCAATTACCATCACCATTACAGTTATGGATACTTTTTGTTTCTACCCAAAATACCACTTTCATCCAAAGTAACTCTGCTTCAATGCATTTACTAGCAGAGGAGGTAAACGATCCAGAAATTGCTGCTGTAAAAAAGCTGTTCAATTTGCAGCTGCAAAAATCACCTTCATTTTCCTGCTTTGCTAACAGGTTTTCGGCCCGCGTGGAAAAAAGTTTAGTGTAATTATACTGCAAACTCTATGAAGAAAGATTTTTTTTTTCCCCCTCTGCTCTCTTTCCAAGAGGGAGATGAGAAGATGAATACTGTACACAAGTACAAAGTATGGGGCTAGGAGGCAATTAGCTTAGCTTAGCTTAGCTTTAATGCCAGAAGCAGAGGCAAACAGCCAGCTTGTTGTTCAAAAATACTTAATAATAATTAATAATGAATTAGATTTCAATATTGTGGTGCATGTGTTTTTTAACTTAGAGACAAGAATGTCTGTGAAGATTCTCAGTCATGCAGGTCCTGGTGTCTTTAAGAGCTGCATGAAGGTAAAAGGGACTTGACCAAGGTTCTTGAAGACATTTCATCTCTCACCTTGAAGGAGCCTTTGGGATGAGAGGACTGCGCCTTGTTTTCATAGTTTTGAAAATTATTGCTCTTGGTTTAAACATTTGTTGAGAAATGTCCGAAACGTTTAAATTGCAAGCTTGAAGCCGCAAATTTTTTTTTGTAGAACACGACCACTGCGTATATAACTGCAGTATTTCTACTACATATATATATTATATATATAATAGTTCCCAACATTTCATGGCCATTTCTCTGTCGGCCGCACAAACTGTGAATATTTGCAGGCTTGTTTCATCTCTCTTTGCAACCTCTGTGCCAACCTCCGGCCAAGGGGTAAAGATCAGAGGCCAGGGAGAGGTCAGCCAACCACACAGACGTTGGCGTTCAGTGCAGAAACTAACAAGATGCTCATGTAATGTAAATGGCTACATGGAACTGGTGCCCTGGGCAGAGTGAACCCAGGATGTTAAATGCACTGCTACGCAGAGTCTAAAAACCAACAACTCGAATGGACCAAAGGCATCAATATTGTTTGTATATTCAAACATTGCGTTCCCATTTTGAAGTACATAAAGCATTTCTAAATGTGGTCAAACTCGTGTTGATGTTTGGATATGTTGCACTGTGACAAGGAAGCCACATTATTGCCTCTAGTTGTTTGAGGAAAAGTGGAAAAACGGTGAATCATTGTCCCCTGGGAGAAGTGTGGCATGTTTGTCTCACATTGTGATTGTGTTCTCATCTTTTGTTATTTTCTCTCCTGTCATGGCAGGATGTGCGTCATGGTGTGCGGTGTACGCTGTACAATAAAAACTGTAAACATACTGCTGAAGGTATCTGCTTAAAAATATGTAGAATGTGGGTTTGTGAATTTTTATATTGTATCAACAACTTGGCACAGGAAAATTGCACAAAATTAAGATTAAAATCCTTCAATTTTAATGTGGAACATTGATCGGAGCAAAAGCTTTTTAGAAATCCAATATTTTGCAAACTTAACCATTATCTCCACTTCTGGGGCCACATTTTGAAGGAAATGAGACCACTTGGCTGCAAGGTCATCTGCACTGCAGCATCTAATGAGGACTGGTGGAATTAGTAGGGAAAGTAGACAGCTGGTTGTTAAAGAGTAAGTGGGACTTGTGAGACCGCCACACAGCAAGAAAGCATCATCTGTCATCTGTAGCTCTGTGGCTTTGAATTTTATTTTGATCTTGCTCAACATTCCTGCATGAAAGGAGATATTTTCCAGTTTTCAAGTATTTATTTTAATCAAGTCTCTGGGATAGAAAAAGCAGTGAAAGACTAAATATGAGGGTGAGCTACTAAATTCTGTGCTGTGTATAGTGTGCAGGTGTGCGATCAGTGCCTCTCAGCATGCAGATATGGCTTCCCTGGCTCATGGGACATAACCAAGGCATCTGTCAATGATGGACAGGGGGGAGCTGGGAAGACACAGAGGCAGATACATGAAGAGGAGAGATCAGAGGGCATCAGACAGTGTGACTTTCAGAGAAATGTCTTCATTGTCATGCTTCAAACCTTTCTCATTTTCTCATCCTCCATCCTGGTATGTTTTTTTTTGTTTTTTTTTAGCTTTTTAAAAGAGACTCACAAATTTTGAAAAACACACAAAAAACTGCTCTCAATACACAGTTTAAAGCTGCTCTAGTCAATATTTTTACCTTGACAATCAATTCTAATCAAATTTGAAAGGGATCTGTCACAACAACAAACCCACAGATAATTATCCACACGTTGTTTTAGCATCTTTCAGCTCATTGTTTTGGTTGTATGGCCCTCAGTCTAGCACAACACTGTTGCAATAAATCCCCCATTTATGGGTGTGAAGAAAATAATAACCCTGTCAACTGCACCATAGACTCCAAAATGATCGCACACCAGGATATAAAAGATGTACACGCTGTATAGAGAAACACATTTTACACATGTAAGTAATGAAACACACAATGTCAGGGCACTTTCATGAATATATTTGTTGAGTTATTTTTTTATTACTTTAAGGTAAACCTAATCTTGTTTTTTGTTTTTTGTTTTTTTTAATTCCAGCCTCATCCAGTCTATGTGCAGAAATGTCAGTTGTGTTTGCGATCTTTATATTTAAGATAACAGCCTCAGGCAGTGGGTTGCAAATCAATTGTTGAGTCTATTTATGTACTCTATAGGTTTAAGTTGCTAGTTTGAGTGCAGGCAATTCTTCAAAATGTTTGAATTTCTTTAAACTATTAAATAAGTCTCATATTTCAGAATAGGCAGCCTGACAGTTATATCAAATGGGATATTGAGTCTCCCAAATTAAACCAAAGTGTCTGGAGCTGCAGGGTTTGTTAGCTCAAGACCGCCACTGACGCTGGATGTGACAGAGCAAAATCACTTGCTTTGTTGAGTAGGAAAGACATACTTGACGGGGTGATGAGGTGCATATTTTCACAGAAAGCTAAGACAGACGAAAACAGAGATAATGCAACCAACCATCTTGGGTGTCATAAACTGGCCTAGGATCAAATACTGGCATGTTAATTCGGGGCTTGTAGGTATTTTGTTGTTTAAGGTGTGTATTTTACAGTCGTATGATTGAATGGGAGCACAGGGGTCTTTATGTGTGACACATAACTGTCACAGGAGGCTGAGCAATGCACTCCTTTCGACCTTCTAACCCCGAAGAACTTCCTCTCAGCCAAATCACGAGACCAGTGTTTGTGGGGTTTTTTTGCTTTATATGTGTGTGTATGTGTGTGAAGGAGAAATCCAGCTGCTCTCCATGGCTCTCCCCACCTTGCAATCGCGCTTGCATACACACACTCCAGATGTCAAGCCAGTTTCACACGCCAGTGGACACACTGTTGCTACACCTTCGCTCCCTCACGTTTCACCCTCTCCCATCACGTCACACCTTCTCGTCCGCTCTCTTTCTTTTCTCATCCCTTCTGCCCTGTTTATTCGCTCTTCCGTCAATCCTCTAACACCTCCTCACCCCTCCTGCCACATCCTCCATTTCTCTCTCCATCATCCCAACCTTTTTTTTATTTCACCTTTTCTTTCCCCCTCCTGCTCTGTCTCACAATATCTCACACAATCTTGGAGGATTTCCAGAGTAAACAATACCAATTTAATTCCATCAGAAAATGGTCAACAGGGACATGGATGCAGCTGGAATTGCATCTGTCTGATTGAGTCTTGTGTCATGTGTTCATGCACACACACGCAATTGCATTTTGACAATCAATGCACGGAAGAGCAGGACAAAACATCAGACACAAAGCTGCCCACTGCTGCAGAGTTTTCAACCACAGTACATATTGTATTTTTACTCTGATATTAATGGTCCTACCAGCTTTGCCAACATCTTATCAAAAATAAGGTCGGCATCAACCCAACATAGAATTTGGCTGGAGCAGGTTGGTGCGAGCTGAAATCTCAAATTTCACTGAAAAAGCGCTGGCTTATCTGTAAAAACATTGGCATTGTACTGAATCCTCATCAATGTTCTTTGTATCTTGATCCCAAGCTCTTGAGCCCAGTCCAGTCTCTTCTGTGCCACTGTGTTGCTGCATGAGCAGTTTTTCATTAATTCTGATTTGGACAAGGTTTGTTGTGCTGTTGGTGTAGTTGTGTCAAACCTACCAGGAAAAGAATATTTCAAAATTGTGAGTGTGTTAACTAAAACACTGAAGTTAACTACGGCTGGAGAGTGTCCATTTAATGATGGAGTGGATAGAGAGGCTCAAACATCTACGGTGTAGTGAAACTGCTTAGCTTTAGCTGTAATTGTTTTTTTCCCAATTAGTTTTCTGCGGTTTCTTGTTGGGAACAGACGGTGTTGATTGTCGTTGAGTGAGACAGACGGTGAGTTTTGGATGTTGCTGCGTTTCCAAGACAAGAGGTTTTCATATGCCCCTTGAGCAGCACATCTTCAGGACAGATTTGAGGCCACAGTCAGTGGCTATTGGAAATTGATAGGACGGCCCCGGCTACCTGGTTAGCATGCTAACTCCAGTAGAGCAGAAGACTTGATAGAGATAAGAGTTAACATTGGGGTTGCTTTCCTTCAGTGGATACAGCTCTTGGTGAGAAAGGGTATGAAGTTAGATGCCAGCTTTCAGTTGTTAATGCAAACACTGGCTATGTAGCAACAACAAAACTTGTAAATAGCTGATTTGAACAGAGGGAAACTGCAAAGTTTCTGTGGGGATTATTGAACAACATACAGAAACAGTGATTTATTGTATTTCCTGATTGAGATTCACGACCCGTCCTTTGCAATGGAAACTCCAGCCATTACAGACCCAGCTGCTCTGTTTGCCACTGAAATAAGGGACAAATGAAGATTTTGTCATGGACCAGTGAGCAGTACACCTGAGAGGTCTGTCTTTCTCTGTCTGGCTGTTTTCCCTCTCACATGTACACACACACACACACACATACACACACACATACACACACACACAGAGGGCTGTAGTCAGGGCCCGGGTGTGAGTCAGAGAACCACCCCTGAGATTTGATCCATCCTTGTTTTTGTATGAATGGACAGCCACACAGGAGCTGTCTCCATTTTTCACTCATCACAGGGTTCACCACGGCACAGTGACCCGGCTCACCCACTGGACCTTACAGCGCTAAATATCTCAGTTCAGATTTCTAGCTCGTGCACACGACATCTGGTTGTTTTAACCTCCTGTAACACTTTTATTATTTCTTTTATGACAGCGTATGAGCCCTGTGATAGACCGGTGACCTGTCCAGGATGTACTCTGCCCTCATCCGATGTCAACCGGGAATGGCTCTGGCACCCTCGTAACAGTAAAGGCATATGTGCTATGACTGATGAATGAAGGAATGAATTCTTACTATCCCGCCATTACTTCAGATATGAACCTCACAATTAATAATAAAGCTCTGCAAAACTTAGGAATCTTACTTATTTGCTTCGTTGTGGAGAGTTAGGTCCCTACCACCAGCAGCAAGTTAGCTTAGCTTAGCTTAGCAAAAAACACTGGACTAGGGTTTTAGGAATCAAACAGACAAAATGAAACAGATGTCATCGGCTTTTAACAGAGGATTTATGGCTGTTTCCAGTTGCTATGCTAACTCATTGCTGGCTGTAGCTTCATATTTACCGTACAGACCCTTTAATGTCAAGGTGTTTTCAACGATGTTGGAACAGTAGAATTTAACTTAGAACACTTGTCGACTTGAAATCACGTTGAAACGTTTGACGTTTGAAAACTGTGACAACCAATAGACTTGATAGTGTTTTTTTCAGCATCTTAACAATTACATCTTCTATGCTTGGATCTCAATTACTGTAAGGCAGCACAGTGTATGATTGCCTAAATGAGTGAACAGGTGCCTGGGTAATTAAAACAAAACTAATCAGCTATAGGTGCAAATGGATAGGCTCTAACTACTTTGGACTTCCAGTTCCTCTACTTTTATGATAACAGGCAATTTAACAACAAATCTGGGGTTTTTTAAGGGAAATAAAAGTAGTCTGTATTTTTTCCATAAGTCTCAGTATGAGCTGTGGTGGTGGACATTTTAATTCATGGCTGTTTCTGCATCTCAATCACATCAGACGGTTTTACCTTGACAGCTAAAAGTCTGAAAGCTTTTACTAATAAAGACTGCTGCAAAATAAAAGTCGGAGCGCTCGAAATGAAGAAGAGGCAGATGATGAAATGAATGATGAAACAGATGAGGTTTTAATCAGAATCTCTTTACGCTGACACTCTGTGGGAATTCTTCACCTCATCAGCCCTCAGTATCCTCCCCCACTGGACGACGGGCAACCTCCCAGAGTGCCTTGCTGCGTGGCCTTTTCAATAATGTAGAGGGGGAGAGAAGGGAGATAAAAATGAGAGAGGAAACGATTTCCTGGCACCGTGGGAGCCCCCTCTGTGACATTTACCTCTGGCATAGCCCTCAATGCGTGTGTGTGTGTGTCTGATGGCCCTATGCCAGACTAATGATACCCCCCTCTGGTGCACACTCTCGAGGCACAAAACTCCCTTGCGAGTGATCCCACACGTGTCCTTTAGAAATACACTGAAGGGAAAGTGGGAAGAAAAGTGTGGGGATAATAGCAAGAATGGGTGTAAAGAGTTTAAAGGAGAAATATGGGAGCAATACTCCCACCTATGTGTGAAGCTGGGGTACAATAGAGGGGCAGGAAATAAAAGGAAAGTGAAAAGGTTAGTGAATGGAGGAGACAGGTTTTGTCAGCAAGTGGCAGAGAATGAGCAGGAGCAATCATCCTCTTTAATCCATCAGCTCTACCTGTTACCATTTCATACTTCATTAACTGTTCCCCCTATTTGCAGCACTGGGTGGTCTCCTCTGTCTCCACGGGGAGTGCCCTACCCCCTACCTGGACACATGGCATCTATCATTACCCCCCTGCTTCAGCTCAGGGCCTGCAGAATGTCACACAGCTGGAGCAGGAGGCTCTGAAGACAGATGAAAAAGAAAAAACCTCAATGAACGTCACTTAAAAAACAGAGCGCACTTCTGCTGTCTGTAATTTAGTTTTCAGAGGGATTCACTATGGCGCTATACAAACCAGCTTCAACTCAGGTTTTCAGACAGAACATAACTGGTGAGAAAGAAACATCTCATCATGAGGTCTATTTAGTGGCGGTCCTGCTGATTTCAGTCATATCACACCTTCCTCCCACTGGTCATGGAGTCACACAAGTTCAAATTTACATTTTTATTTCTGAGCTCTTTAAAGGTCTCCTCCAAATTCACATTTAAGTTGAGGTTCAGTCTACTCTCTGCCTTGGAAACAGCAGTTAAGAAAACGTTTACCACTAAGTGGCTCATTTAGTAGCTTTAATAGCTTTTGATCATATTTGCTACGTTAGTCTACAGTCAATACGTCAACTATTACTGCAGACAGATTTTATGTTTGCTTCATGTTGATTTTTTTCATGTTTGCAACTGGTTCCATTTAAAACAAGAATTTAATATTCCACATATATTATTAAGAGTAGGACAGAACTGGTAACATTAGCCAGAACTCTGCTAACGTTAGCAGAAGGTTGTCAGATATGTTTGAAAGCTCCAGATTAGCTACTAAATGGATGTTTTTCTGAACTGCTTGATCCCCAGTAATATTTTCTGAAGTTGTTGTTATATATATATATGGGCATTTTCCACAAAAATATTCAAAATAATTATAGACAAAAAAAAAAAAATCAAGTTTTTCCAACAAAAATATAAATCAGAAATATATATACCTTTTAGCTTGCTGAGAGAAAAGCCTTTGTTATCTAATCAGTTATCATCAACAGACGCTGTCAAGTCTAAAAGATGACTTGGTGTCAGGGAGCTGAAAAGAGGTCACAGCTCAATGTCAGTGTTTGTTTACACAGAGAAAAGAGATGGCTGATGGGTCTTGTAAGTCTCCTACCTGTCTGAGAAGACAAACTACAAAATAAAGTGAGAATGTGAAGGTCTCGACAGAGATTAATGCTGTTTCTAAATGTGAAACTAATCTGAGAAAAGCCATTATTTGTGCGTCAGATTGATTAGTTCATTGCATTACAACAAGGGTTTGAGCTGAGGTAAGTTCAATTATAAAGTACAAATGTTATGAAAATAAAAAATATATCTATTTTTTTTTTAATTTCATCTAATCTTTGTTTTTTAGACCAAAATAATCACTTTTTGGTTCACTTCATTAAAAACTATTTATAACTAAAAAAAAAATAAAAAAAATAAATAAAAAAAATCTAATTCAAGGGGTCACAAGACATCAAGGTTGAGAACCAGTAACTTAAAAATTAGACTCATGTCTGAAGAGAGCACAGACTCTCACAGGCCATTGCTGACCCCTTGTGGATCAAACAAAGCACTGCAAGCAACTTATTTGCTCATGAGCAGCAGTAAATGTCAGTGTGATTTCTGCTGTTTAAGTGTCTTTATTTCAGTGGGCCCTGCCTGGTGGCTGCAGCCTGTCGCAGGAGCAACTCTCTGGCGAGATCTGGCCTGCCACTCTTGGCCAAGCAGTGAGCCAGCTGAGAGGCCTTGGGTTGGTGCAGAGCAGCGGGTAGTGCCCTCCTCCACATGGCCAGGATGTGGAAGGCCTGCATGGACAGGCTGTCCCTGGCCCGCAGCTTCACCAGTTGAGCAGCGCTGCGTCGGAGGCGCAGAGAGCGCACCAACAGGGCTATTTCCTCCTCTGAGAGTTCCCCGGCCAGCCAGAGAAGAAGAGAGTCTGGCAGGGAATCTGATGGATGGGCAAGAGATGAAGGATGGAGGAATGAGCAATGTGGTTGAAATCATTTTCACATCAAAGAAATGTCCTGATATTTTCTCAAAATATGGCAAATTCAGACAAAAATAATGAAAATGATGCAATGAATTGTCAATTGGCAGCTGTCAACTATTAAAAAGTTGACAATAACAATTTGTTATATATATTATCGGATTGTTATCACTGATGCGTTGATGTGTGTTGTAGTTGTGAACTGACTTTACTGGGATACTGGTAAGTTTAATCAGTAAAAATCCTCTAATTTTATAAAGACACTTTCATCTCTTAGATGAAAGATTATTATTCTAATTTAAATGAAAATGATATAAAAACTATACTAATACTCAAATGTTAATTAGTGTTAAAGGATAGATTATTACATTTAGTTGAAATCATGCTCACAATATCAGAGAAACAAGGAATGATTCAGCGTGCATAAAGAGACGAGAAGAGAAAGACGAAGGATAGAAATAGTGCAATCGTGAAGAAAATAAGTATGGTAGATAAAAGACTCTTCACTCACCTGTCTCTTCACATAACTTCACTCTGGCTGTGATGGGCCGATTAATGCTTCTGACTTTCTAAGATGAAACAAAATGAAATATGTAAGATAACTCCTTTATTGCGAAGGTCGAAGATTTCACATCAAGTACACTGTTAAATTATTTGTGAATGCTTCTTCACCTTGGGTAAAGTCAGAGACAGCTTACACACGGGATCCCCCAGGAGCTTCACGTCCTCCAGGGCGGCTTTGTCTCCTCGCCACTGCAGCTCACCTCTGGTCACCTTGTAAAACATGGCTGTCCCCTTGTAGTGAGGGGAGCTGTGGTTCCCAAATGGGTCTACCTCGGTCAGATGTACTAGGAGGTGATTCATGCGCTGACTGTGAAAGGCAATTCGCTCGAGCGGGACATCATTTTGGTTGTTGTGAGTTCCTATTGCAAAATAACATTCAAAAACGAAGATCAAGTCAGTCTCATGTGCGCACCGAAAACAACCTGAACCGAAACGTTACCAGTAGCTCAGATCATGCAAAAAACATAAGAAACACAACATGCATAAATGAAGTGCAAAGGAAGATGTCAGAGAAAATATACCAAAGACTGAGATCATACACTGATGGCTGCCGGTGCAAACATATAATTTATTGCCTTTATTATATAGTCTACTACATTCAGCTGTGTAGCAACAAGCAGCAGGGAGACAAACCTGTTTAGACCTGGTTGAGATACTTGTAACCTGTTTTATCACTTTCTGCTGTAGCCACATTTAAGGGTATGTTGCTTTTGTGTTTTACAGTAGCAAACTAACGCAGTGAAACAATAAAACAGGGTGTTGACTTGTAATTTGAAGTTGTACACTATCAGTTTTTTGAGTCAAAAGATACTGATGGTGAGTTTGGTTCACTGTGTTTGGACAAAAAAGAATCTACAAACATATTTGTATGGAGTTTGACGTGTGACCATTGACAAGGCAAGACTCAGTAGCATGTATTCATGATGTGTCCACAGTAATAGTCTACAATACTGAACTTGTTGAGTAAGATGTATTCTGTCTTAACCTTTTTCAGTGATGGTTGTGCTCTCAAGTCCCTGTTTTTCGGGAAATAATTTCAAGTGTATGTAAGATGTGTAAATTAAATTCATATCATAATAATAATTTAAAAAAAGCAATGTCCTGATTATAAAAAGAAAGCGAGAAGAGCCCAATTAAATGAAAAGGAAAGGATCATAAAGATTATTATTATTATTATTATTATTATTATTAAGATTTATGACAAAAGGTGACAAAAAGTAAAAAGAGACTTGAAGTCTACAGCTGTGCCAGCTGCTCAGTGAGGCTGTGCCTTGAGCTGAATGCTAATGTGGCACAAACCAAAGTATTAGATGAACTGAAACAAAGTGAAATGTTAGTGGTCTTGGGGAAAATTTCAGAGAATCACCTGACTTGTGTTTTTTTTTGTGTGTGTGTGTGTGTGTGTGTGTGTGTGTGTGTGTGTGTGTGTGTGTGTGTGTGTGTGTGTGTACCAATTAGTGTTGGTCTACTTTACTGGATAAGTAAAAACCTGTTGGTGGTGCTAGAGCAAATGTCAGAGGGTCACCAAAGTCATTAGGACCATGGATGTCTCCACAAACGCGACTAATAGTTTTCATTTCATTTCAAATGTATTTATATAACGTCAAATCATCACAAAGTTACCTCAAGAGCAGGTGTGGACCAAACTCTTTATAAAATAATTTTTAGGGACCCAACAAATCCAGTGGTCTGTCCTAGGTCCGGTCAACGTCACACCGTACCTGTGGAGGTGATGTTGCCACTGAAACGTAGCAGAAGCTGATCTCCCTCACACATGGAGATGTCTGACGAGGTCTCCAGGAGGCCGCTGTAGCCCTGAGCTCGCAGTCTGTTGAGCTCCCAGCTTAGGTCTCGGCTGGGCAGGGCAGTCACCAGGACGGTGTGAGGCTCATCTTGCCGGTGCTGGAGGACGACAGTGACCGCGTGGCAGCCGACTGACTCCTCTAGCTCCTCTGCCAGGGAGCTGAGATGGCAAGGCTGCAGTGGGGAGAGGAGACGAACCAGCAGCAGTCTGAGGGGAGGTTGGGGAGAGGCAGACGAAGAAGCTGAGCTCAGTGAGGAGATTAGATTGTGGCTGAATAGAGGGAAGAGATGAGTCTGTTATCATGGGCCAGAATACAGACTTAATGCACTTAAAACTGAAAAAAGGATTCATAATACCTTCTGTACACATTATTCCCAAGGCAGGCTATTTCAGATAAGAGCAAGGAAAAGAGTTATAGCTCAGGAGGGAAATAATGAGACTCCTTTCTTACTAAGGGAACAGTTCACAATTCAAAACTAATATTCTTAATTTAATTTTTTACACAGGTGACTAAAAACGTTAGATAAGTTTAAGTTCTCTTAATATTTTCACTGAAGTGAAATGATTACATAGAAAAGCTAAAGCCTGGAATTCAAAGCATTCTGGTCCCCCTTTATCCATACTACCTCTCTTAAACCCCTTATGTAAAGGAAAGCTCGCTCTAACTCCTTTGTCGTGTTCCACATTTCATTTCTTGTCATGCTGTCCGGCATACTAAAACATGTATGAATAACAGGCGTGTGCTTTTAACATCAAAACACCAGAGAGAGGTGGAACAGGCGTTGCATGACTGGTGAGTTCATCTTCTTTACATACAATACTTTCTACATTCAACTGGATCAAATTGGATTATTATTACTATTATCTACTAAAACTAAAGTAATCTGAGAAGTAAAGATAACACTTTCATTATAATGATGATAATAATAAGCAGTGCAACCAATTTTTGTTAGGGTATATCTAATAATAGTGAAGCAAATTACCAAAAAACTCATTTTATTTCAAGATTTTTTTCATCAGAAAATTGTTCTTAGACGCATGCAAATAAGTTTGATATTTCTACATTAGCTTGTTCGTGTTTGTTCTAGCATTATCAATTACTTGGCCTTTCATCAACACATCAAACCATGGGGAAATTTCCACCAGAGCTGGGTGTCCACAAGTAAGGACCCATTAGTTTCAGTAGACTTCACAAAAAACTACTTCACCTCAACAATGCAAAACAGTCCTTTCCTCACTTCCTTTTTTCTTGCTCTCTCTGCGTGACCAGGGGAAACGTCCTCTACCTCCTCTATGTGGTTGGAGGGCTCCTGGTGACGGTCACTGCCGGTAGTCTGTGTGTGGATGTGGCTGTGAGGTCGGCCCATGACCTTCCTAAGCTGCTGCGTCTGTCAAACACGCTCATCAGGCTCATGGGCCTCAGACACCAAATATATGTTGTGCGAAACCTATATATTAAGTCCAGCTAAAGAACAATGATCTCAAATTCATTTTCACAGTTTAATCCCTGCACATCTTTTTTTCTTTTTGTAAAAACAAAAGAACATTTTTTGACTTTCTATATCTTGCAGAGTAACTCTCCTGCAAAACGAAAACTGAAAAGGCTCTACTTCACTGAGAGGTGTGGAGGGACTTTCTGTTACTCTCATACACACAAAAGAAATATTCTGTTGTGCATCAAACAAGCAAAACAGTGTTCACTGTTCTGTGTGTGTGTCCCAGTCTCAACAGTCTCCTCGAGGTGATAAGAACAGCACAGCATGGGTCTCCAGATTTTATGAGATTAATGCAGTTTCCAGGGTCCCCAGAGATACACACAAAACTGAAGTCGATGTCTATCAACTGCATCTTAGCAAAAAGGTACATACAGGAAGTGAAAACCATCTGATTAACCTGCAGTGCTAAGAGCATTTTTTTGTTCTGTGGTCAGATGCAGGACTCATTACATCCTCATTTGTGGTTTGAGCAGCCAGCCCATAGTGACGCTGTGTGTGGGAGACAACAGCAACAAGATGAAAACCTACAGTCCATCAAATCGGCTGCAGTGGCTGGTTGACTTCAGCAGGAAGGTTCACAAACAAGGAGATGTAGTAAGAACATTATTGCAGTTTGGTGAATCCGTACCACAAAAGCAAACAGCTGTGATATTGTGCTGTATGTTTTTTTTTTTTTTTTTTTTTTCAGATTGCTCTTTTTGCGGATGGACAAACCGGTCAAATCAGCACTGAACCTGAGACAAACGACGCTAAAGATGAGTGTTACCCTACTCGTCTGACCCTGGGGCTGTCTGTACTGTCTGTGGTTCTGCTTTGGATGTTTCTGCCTCACATTGCAGTTTGTGCTGTTGTCCTGTTAAGTTGGAAGGTGCAACAACACATCAACTGAACACACTGTCACAGATATTTAAGTTCTCCTATTGATACGTAGCCAATCTTAGCAACAGATGTTCTCCAGTCAAAAGAAAAGCTGTGAGTTCAGCATCAAACTTCATACCTTTACTTATAAAACACTCTCCACTTTTTTTGCTTTATATTTCCTTTCCTTTCCTTACTTTCACTGTATCGTGATAATACAGTGTCTACTGTATCATCAGTTGTCTACTTTTAAAGGCCCTCTAATGACAGGAGCAATAACTTCTGTCAAATTTGTCAGAAATGTTGACCAGAAATCCAAATAAATAACAAATATTACAATAACTCAACTATCTTAACTCTACTAACGGCCCTGAGGACAAGAAATGAAGCCTTCTCTCCAACTAGATGACATTATTTCCTCCCTTTTTCCACCAAACTCAACTTTGCTTGTTCCAATACTCAAAGCCTGTGCAGCTTTTTGCTAAATGTCAACTCTATACAAAGAGTGATAACCTCTGAATAATTTCCAATATGAAGAAAAGGATTCAGGCTTTTATGTCCAATTTATTGTAACTCTTAATATTTTGAGCCAAGTGACTCTTTGCAGCCTCCATCTGGCCCAAGATCACAAATCTGCCTCCCTACAGAGTCTCCTTGGTAGCTTTAGAATTGAAGCTGCAATTTTAATATTTATACACTAGCATTGTATGGTCTTTGCCCTGAATGCTCTGAAGTCAGTAACATACTACAGCCAAGCTCTTAAACTATTGTCTGTTCCTTTATCAACAACATAATCATGTGGTTTTTGGTTTTTAAGTCTACCCAATGTCTTTTTTTGTGCTGTAAATCACTGTAGATCAGTTTATTGTCTTTAAAGGAGGATTTAGATAAAACTGATTTGTCATAATCTTAATCTTATCAACTATGTTTATCTGCTACTTAGTTTTGCACCAGTGATTACTTTAGACGTTACGAACCTGTCAAAGTTCTCCGTCAGCTCGAAGGACGCCAGGCCGTTCTGCTGGCTTCTGACCGTGACTTTTTCCAGGACACTCCACTGTTTGTCCCTTGAGCCCAGAACAATCAACAGCTCATTGGACGCTTCCTTTGGGGACTTCAAAGCTGGACCCAGTATTCTGACAGAGCTATCGAAACCAATGAAAAATACTCCATCACAAGTAAAAGACATTGCATTAACTTTATATAATCACTTGTGTGCTACAGTTTGGTTGCTGATTTTAGGTGATTTTAATTCCTGTATAATATTCTGGGATATTAAATTTGGAAAAAATCCATCTCCATCTTTTAGGGACGCTACATTCGGTCACTACATTAGAATTTTTTTTTTAAATTTAAGGACTCAACTGAACAATGTTTTAAGATTTTCTGTTTTGTACGATAATAATCTGCAAGAAACAAAACTCACAGAAATGTTTGAGTAAAAGCATTACATGGCAGAAAATCACCACTATCTGTAGTTTCAATGAGGCTTTATCCTACCTCACTCTGTTGCAAGCAGGTTGATCCCATGCTGGAGAAACAGGGCAGATGTGGTGATACTCTGTTTCCTCCCCTTGTCTCCTCACCTTCCTCTTTCTTTCAGGGTTTGGGGGACAGGGCAGGGTGACAGTGAGGGGCCGTCTCAGGGGCTGTGAGGTTGGGTGGGTGAGGTAGAGTAGTGGGCTCGTGGACACCACAGAATAATAGACCTCACTTCTGGACTTGACAGCAGCCAGGAGGATGGCGTCTACCGGCTGGATCTGAAGCAGATGAGGAAACAGCTGTTCTGCGTTATTTAGACAGCAGCAGTTTAGACAGAGACGCTGTGTGATCTTTCTCCACACCTTTGTTTTGCCAGCAGCATGCTTTTTTGTCTGACACAGACATACGGTGTGGGAGATGTTGGGTTTTGACATGAGATCAAGCAACAAACCGCAGTTAGTTCACAGATGATTGGACTCAGAAGTCAATCCAAATTTTGGCATCAGCTGTTTCCCTTTGTTTAGTTTCTCCTCCTCTATGTTACTTTTTTGTCTGTTTCCCTCACCACATCTTACTCTGTTTTTATCTAATTTTTGGAACAATTCCAATATTTTCAATATTATTTGGGGGGCTGATCTCAAATTTACACCTTAACAGCCTATAACAAATCAGTTGTGCAAACCAGTGACTTCTGTGATACCTCACCTGTATTAAAAGTCAAATGGGAAGTGATAAAGATGGGAAAAGATCGATTGGATTGCCTCCATACCATGGTTTGTGCAATTACTGGAGCAGTGAAGGCTCCTGGGAGGTAGTTGAGACAAATGCGGGGGTCCATGGGGAGCTTGAGTGACAAACCCCTTCTGGGAATGGTGTAATTTTCTCTTTTTAGACAGGAAACAACTGCAAATATTCCCAGGGAGTACACCTTCACTTCCGCAAATGAGCCCTGATGAAGATATAAATGACACATAAGTGAAATGATCTTTTTTCAGCCAAAGTATATGAATCAGTTATAAACTCACAAAACAACACTCCGTTGATGTTTAGTCTGGCTTTAGGTGGAGCTAAAGTACATTTATGGCTGTTCAATGCTTTTGAGATTGTTGATTTATGAGTTATTAATATCATAAACAAGCACTATGGTCTTGATCTAGGACTATGAACTTTCAGACAGAGCACAAGGTGTTTGTGTTAATAACTGGAAATTCAATGTCCTGAAGAGGTGCACCACAAGGTGCAACAACATGCACCTTCATTTCTCTGCAAAGGATGCAGTCATCTATACAGCTGACTACATAATGCAAAAAAAAAAAGAACTCTGTATGCACAAACATTAGAAATCATGTCCTTGCTGTACAAATACAGACAACACAAATCTTTATGCAATTACCTTAAACTGTGAATAGGCAACAAATTAACCTTCACTATTCACATTGAAACTTGTATCCAGTGTAGGTTTTTATTCTGTTTTAAATAAGACAGAAAAAAAACTTTACATTTCACTCTACATTTTAATTTGTTCTGGCTCGCGGTGACCTTCTTTTCATTGGCTTCATTTTTGAGTGTTGCGTTACACACTCATCTCTGTGATTAATATCTCTTTCAAACAGGCATCAGACCCAACAAGACAGATCATCTTCAGGGTCCCCAGACTCTCCAACTCTTTTACACGGTGGCGTCTTTATTTCTGCACTTGGGTTATTGTGCTACACTGTATGCAATTTTAATATGAACGAAAAAGCACATATTGGTTGTAAATCAAATACATGTTTGAAAGTATGTGAAAGATTCCACTTCACCCTCTGGCCTCCATACGTGCCCTCTGTCGTTACAGGAGTGACATAGCTCGTCCTCCTCTCCCCATCCACTATCTTGACAGCGACGTCCCTGTAGTTGCCACGGTGACGTGCGCAGAAAGGCACGGCCACAGTCAGGGGGAAGCAGAAGCTGGCTCGGCCCTGAAGCTTGACCCTGATCACTCTGCTCACCAGCTCCTCTGAGCCGCTCACGACCAGGCAGCTGCAGCCGTCGGCCACCTCACACGCCAGGGCCTCAGCCGCGCCCGCGGGCGCCTTGATAAAGCATGCGCCTGGTGCGTCGCGTCGGTCGTCCTCCACTCCACCACTGAGCCTAGGTGATGTTTCAAAAGAGATAAAGCATGTTCAAAAAAAAAAAAAAAAAAAAAAAAAGTTTGAATTGCATGTTTTGCTTTCTGATATGTTTGTGTCTTTGCTCTTAATATTAGAAGTTGTTGGAAGCTGGAATGTGAGAAGTGGCGGACATATTATCTTTAAGCAACATTTCTAGTTTAAAAGAAAAAATGCAACCATCTAAAGTATTTCTGAGAAGCTGCAGCACGCGCACTTTCCTTATCAGCCTCTCCCAGGCTTGGTCCGAAGCTCTGATCTGAATTTCCCCCGATTTGTTTGGCGTGCGGGCGCATGCGGGCACTGGCCTTGACAGCGACCTGCAGGAAGTGACCCGCCGCGGGAAGACCGGGCGGTCAAAACGTGCGCACCGCGCGATATCGCGCCGCACATTGTTTCTGCTTCTGTGTCAGCGAGCGGAGGAGAATCACATCATGCCCACACTCAGAAGCTGGTCCCAGGAGGGGTAAAAACCGAGCAGTGGACAGTTCTGTTGACATGTTTCACTCTCTTAAAGTCCACGATGTTTCAATTGTGTTTTTTGCTGTTGACACAGGCAGAAGAGTTGATCTCTCTCTCTCTCTCTCTCTCTTCATAACAAGCAGCGAACTCCAGTAATGTGCACATAACACAACTGGGTCTTGATGATTTTCCCAACTTACCCCACTGTGATCCACTCGCTCTGTGCGTCCGTGATATTTATTTTCTCTGCAGTCTTTTCTGTCTCCTCCGTTAAATCATCGTGACTCGCTGGGGCAACGCGGTGCTCGTTGTCACTCACTCGACTTACGACCTCTGTCTGTCTCTCAGCGTCCTTGACATCGCTGCCACCCGTCGTCCTTTCGGTGTCTGCTGAAGGCCTCGTACGGTTCTGGCCGCCCTCATCCTCGCCCCCCTCTTGACGCCCGGGGTCCGATCCACGCGGATCACGGGAGCCCGGGTCCCCGTCGCCATCCTCGGGCGGCGCCGGTGCTTCTGGGTCTCCGGTATCAGCACTTGAGGCTTCGTCTGGAGATAATTTGAGAGTTTCTGCGTCCAGTTCGGTTACGATTGTGCTCAGTTTTTGCCAAATTTTCTCTGCGTCCTCCACAACGCTCTGAAAAGTATCACTGAACGTGAGTTCACGTTCTGGCTCTGAAACAAAACAGATATAACAGATATAAATGGGCAACTGTTTTACTTGACCACATTTTTGAGACCTGTTACTGCACTAAGGCAATTCCTGTTTCACAAAATTGTTGTTATTTCATCATGTCATCAACTAATTCTAATGAAGTTTGGCAATAAATTATTAATAATTATCTCTGTTAATTCATTTAGGGTCATTCTCTTCAACTGACACTTTAACTCCTTTCAGCAATTACAGTTTAACTGTCACTTCAAGTGCAAGAACACAGTAACTGACCAGCTTCAAATACGCTTCCATGCAACCAGCCTCTTCAATACAATTTCTTGTCTGCATTTCAACTTTAACTGACAATTTTCAGCGTTTCAGGTTCACCCAACACTTCTCCATTTACCGACGCTTCGAACTCATGCTTCCAATTCCACTTATTTTAAATGACACTTCAACTTCTTTCAGTGAGTAAACTGATCATCGACTAACGCGTCGACTCCATTTCAAGCTCACATTTCAACTTCAACTGACATGTCAGCTCCCACTGGTTATTAGGACCTGACACTGCAGGTCCTCTCAAACTTCAACCAGTGCTTCAAACTCCTTCACATGACACAGTTCAGCTACTTTCAGTGTCTCCTTTTTACGTCATAAAACTTCTTTGAGCACAAACACTTGTTCACGGACACTTTCCTGCTCGCTACGAACTGGCGCTTTAACTTTTTTTTTTCACTTTTCCAAATGTTCAAACTGCCCCTGCTCTAAAAGGCAGGAAAAAGAATTATACCCGTCGTGGACAGATAAGGCTGTTCACCACCCCCTGGTGGACGCTTGCTGAGCATGGAGGCACATTCTCTGAGGGCTTCTCTCCACGGTGTCACTGTCTCTGAATGAAAAACACTCAGCTCCTTCATCACTGCCAGAACTTTTTGCTTGCACTCCTTTGCCACCTGCACATTATTTGCACGCCTTCCTCTCCCGTCATCCTCCCTTTCGTCCCCTGCTGGACTGAGCATCCTTCCTTCACTTCCTCCCTGAAGTTCCTCCCCTCCGACTCTATCTGGTCCGTCAGCTTCAACCCCCTGAATAGTTTCAGTCTTCATGTTGAGGAGATTGCCCTGAAAAATGCAACAAATAAGAGTCACAAGTGTCCAATCCGGCCTTTTTCTCGCCACTTCTTCAGTTCGTGATGTGTATGGCAAAATCAACGTACCCCATAAACAAAATATTGGTGAATAATATCTAATATTCACTAAGAATACATCGTGTTCTGTTCTGGTGTGTATCTCCTCCTAGGTTTGACGCTGAACCCCTCCCTTGTTCACTGTGTCCTTGGCATTGAGTGTTGCTGTGCACATCTATCCAAGTTTACAGGAGCCAGCGCTGTATTTATATGGCTGCCAGCAGTAAAACATGTTTCCAAGGCGACCCCTGGAGGCGTGGCACGGAGAGACAAAAGAGGAGCCACAGAGCAAAAGATTCACAGGAAGACAGACTGCTGTCCTCCAGACATCTCATCCCTCCCCTTTACTTCTCTGTCACTCATTTCACTGCCTGTATGTCCAGACAGTAAACGACGTCACTTCTCCCACTCCCGAGTCATTTAAAAATCTTACTCAGTGTGGACTTTTACGTCACATTTTTAATTTAAATAGCAGAAACATAGAGAGTCATGTGGTTTGAATGGCATTTGTGTTTAGGGGAGGATGATTCAGAAATAACTTGTGGCTTCGGTGCATTTTTACTGACACGCACAACAACACAAACACTGTCAAGTGTAATCTTGTGGGTTTTAAGTGGAATTCCTGATTTTACAGCCGGACAGATAGTGGAAAACGTTTCCAGTGTCCAGAGTAACTGAAGCACAAGTACATACTGTATACAATAGTCTAAAACTCCTGCATTCAAGTTGCCAAACCTGCATGGACAATGTTACTCAAGTAAAAGTAAAATAAGAAAACGTGTATCCACAGTAAAAGTAATCATTATGCCTCTTTACAGAGCTGTATTATCAAGAATATATTGTATTATGGACTAGTATTATATTATCATGTAATGGCTTGATGTACAGCCAATTTTATGCACTTCAGAGACCACTGGTTTGTTTGAAATTAAACCACACAGTTGTTATACAAATAAAGGTTTTTATATGTTATTATTATTATTATTTAGTGTATAAAATCTAAATAGCAACTAAGTACAAGATAGTGTTTTAACAACAAATAGAAGATGATAGATTGACAAAAGGCCTTTTCAGAGTTTCATAAAATAGATTCTGATTTGGATTTGCATAATTTCAACAGGCTAATAATAAGAAATATATGAGTGAAATATAAGTTGTATGTGGTTTTTCATCACACAAATCTCAGTGGGCCGCAACAGACATTATACTTGCCACTGTAGGAAAAGCACAATAACACATTAATGTGCATTAATGTAAGACTAACAATGGCTCTGTTATATTCAAGCATTACATTATAGGAGTGTGACAGTAAGACAACATGCACAGCAGCAGGAATCTGAAACTGAAGCAGATGCACATAATTCAGCCATCATTCTTTTTTTTTTTTTTTCTGACACCGGTTTTCCTGCTGTGACATTTCAAAGCATCAGAGAAAAAAAGGCCTGTTTTGCTCCCACATAAAAGTCGTGGTTGTCTGGAAGCCACAGTCCTGCAGCTCTTTGTCACCATCATGTGGCTTATTCAGCCAACTGCAAACTCTTTCCTTGGACAGGAGACAACTCAATCATCAATGAGTAGCCTCACAATCATTTTACTGGATTGGAGAAAATCAAAACAAATGGTTTTGAGGTAAATTGATGTAATATTTTGACAAAATGAAAGAAACGCCTGCGTGGGTGTCTTGAAATATACACATACAAATACAAACTTTTTTTTTTTTTTTTACTGTTAATATGAGTGTAATGTGTGAAAATGTATATTGGTGAGCATGCATGGGTCCACACTGTGGCGTTCCCCACTCTAGACGCCAGACCAGATGGCAACCACCATCACACTGTGCCATTTCTTCCATGCCCATATTCAGGATTTACCACTAAATTATAAAACACATATATACACATATACACTCATATAGATACAGATATAGAGATATACTTTTAATTATCCCTGGAGGGAAATTAAGTTGTCAAGTAGCTCAGGTAAAATAACAAAGACAACAAATCACTTCAACAACAATAATAATAAAAGTAATTAATAGACGTTCAATCGTCTGATGGCTCGAGGATCAAACGTATGGCCTCCACCTCTATGTGCACCTCTACACCACAGCATCCAGCCAGTCCAAATTCACAGCGATGACAGAGCCAGCCCTCTCCACCTGCCTGTCAAGCCGCCTTGCATCCTTGTATTTCACTATTCCTCCTCCAGCAGACAGCAGCATAAAACAAGACACTGTCCACCACAGACTTGTAGAACATCTGCAGCATCTTTCTGACCTGAGCCTCCTTAAGAAAAAGAGCCGACTCTGCCCCTTTCTGAAGAGTGTGTGCTGTGTTCAGGGACCAGTCCAACGTGAACACATAGATATTTGTAGGGTGGCACCACCTTGTTGTCCACCCCACGAATGTTGACTTGCTCTACAGAGACTCCAAAGCACCAAGAGCAAAAATATTCTTCACTGAGTAGATATAAAACATCGATAATATGACTTTAGCAGCGATTTAGAAATATAGAAAGTCCTGACAGTATTTTATTCTGCAAAAATATGTTATATTATTTTAGAAAGAGAAGAAACAAGACAACATGGAAGTTGGAGACAAGGAATATTCAATAAATCAATAAATTAGTTTTAACACTTCACATATAGATATCCAACTTGAAAATTAAATAGGTTCATTCCAGTTTTGATACAAGTTAAGGGCATGTCAATTGCATTACAAAGCAGTTTAATCATCTGTATTTTCTCTCAGTTTTGTGTCGAGGAGGAAACTGTGGTCCCCGGTGCTCTAGACCCATGTGCAACCACAGTCTCACCTCCAACTAAGACTGCACAGCCAAAAACCACTTTCTGGTAGTGTAGGTGGTGCAGTTAAACAAAGGTATTTTTAACTATGCTGAATATTATGTGTTAACTTTTGAACAAAATGTTGCACCTGTTTTTGTCTGAGCTGTATTTAACTGGGTTTATCTCCTTGTATTCAACAGAAAATCAAATTCAGAGATGCTCTGACTGTCTAATTCTGTTTGAGCTGATTGAACACTGTCATATTATTGGTAATAAATAAATTCCTTTATCATCAGTGTTAATGTTTTGAAAGAGTCTGAGAGCAGTGGACCAGGAGGAGGCATCGCTTACCGCTGACAGTGCAGCTCTGTGGGAACATCTTCATTCGCAGAAGATACTAACCAGCCATCTTCTGCCACATAGAAGAGGTTAACTTACTTTCAGTGTCCATTACTTTACTTATTTATTGTTCACTCTCAATTGTAAACTTCAATTTGGCACAGAGCTGAATGGTGTTTTAGCCCCTCCACAGCTCTTCTTGGCTCCAATACTGTGACTGAATCATACAGTACAGCAGAACAACAATTGTGTCATTTTAGCAACAGCACCACCACTGAAGAGGCAGAAGATGGGGAAGTATTTATTTAGGAGGAGTCTTCACCAATGCCTGACAATACGGCTGTAACTGAAGAGCAGCTGTAAACAGGAAACAGAAGAAGAGTTGACAGAAGAAGTATCAATCACCTTCTGCAAAAGAAAAAGGGGTTAATGTTTGCCTCTATTTCTCTATACTGTTATATTGTTGTTCATTTTCTATGACTGGACGATACACTAGAGAACACTAGATACTAGAGAAACCACTGTTGTGTCCTTTTATCAACAGTGTCAGCACCAGTGAGAAGGAGGAGGGTGGTGAAGTTGTTTGGGTGAAGGCTTCACTCACCCCTGAGAAAAAAAAAAAAGAAGAAACATTGTCATTGCTTGTTTTTTTCTGATGCAAGGTATGTCCCATAGAGCTGAATTTTGCTTGTATTACCAGAATACCAGCTGTTACAGTAATATGTGGCACTTGCATGCTATTCTGCATTTAAGTTTTTTTTTCTTCTTCCTAGAAGAAAAAGGCGAATCCACTCAATAAGGATGAAGGAGTCAAGATAACAGCAGAGACAAGCTGCAACGACAGCAGTGAGAAGGAGATGAAAAGTGAAGTTGCTGTCATTGACCTTATGAAAAGTCAGCCAACCCCAGCTGGTTGTGAATGACATCAGCCAATGGACAAAAATATCTAGACTTCTATAACACTTTCTGTTCTGTGTGCTTCTGTGCAGGATGCCCATGAGTTCCTCAGCTGTGTGCTTGATGTCTGGCTGATGTCTGTGACAGACAGCACCAGTTGACATGGGCGTCAGATCACATTGCCTTCCAGATGTTCAGCAACAGGATCTGCAAAGGGTATGAATGCACGTCATTTTTAGGCTGTAGAAATTCCTCGTTTCTATGTCTATTTGTGGTATAAAACCTCTGATGAAGGACGTATTGGTTTCATTTGAATTGTCCATTTATTCTCCAGATGTGGGAGCCAACCTATGAGGGAGGGGGACGACATCAACCTCTCCCTGGACCTGCAGCCAGGAGGCTCTTTGAGCCTGCAGGAGGACAGGAAGGTAAGTGTTAAATATTTACTTTGAGTTTAGTGGGATCTCTACCCCAACACACTCCATCCTCACAAAAATGGTTGTTTGTGTCATTCAAGAAATTCAAACTAAACCCCGCTTCTTCCTCCTGTTCCCTGCTGCAGGAAAACCAGTTGGACTATAAACATCCAGACCAGAAAATAAGCAAAGAAGCAATACTAGGTACTTAAAAACTAATGCTGTGCTTGTGTGTTTGTATTTTCAGCAGTAGAACAACCTGCCCCACCTTAATCACCTACCCGCTACACCACCTAACTTCCTACCTGCTTCTCCACCCTAACCCCCTCCCCACAAGCCCAGACGATATTGTAATAAATAAATAATTAAGTCTGAGACCTCTATATTGTCCTTGGCCTTACTGTCAGACTTCAATAAATGATATTCACTTGATATTCACTAAATGATCAATCTTTGACTGACATTATTTCAACAGGAAAATAACACAATATAAAAATATTACATTTATTTATATTTCTGCACTACCTTTCTATTGCACTACTTGTAAAGCCGTGATGTACATTCCTACTCATCATACTTGGATATATAATTTATATGATTGTACATATTTTTGTATGTTGTCTATTTGTATATCGTATATTTTTAACTAAATGTTCATTTTGATGTCACTTACTATCTAAGTACTTGAGAACAATGCTAAACTGGAGTCAAAATGCCTGTATGTGCCAAAATATTTACCAGAAAACATGAGTGAGATGTAAACCTAGTTGGTTTGTTTATTATCTTTATTTATTTGAAGGAAATTGCGGCACTTCTTCATACAAATCTGTATGGACAGTTTTCTCAGCAGACACTGTCCTTGTCATAGTAGGAACAGCACAGTGACAGGTTAAAGTGGATTAATGTAACATGAAGAAAGGCACCGTTATCTTCAAACATCTGACTAAGTCATGGCAGCATACACAACAAGCAGGAGTTTGAAACTGAAGCAGATGCACACAATTCAGCCATCATTCATTTTATTTGCTGACACCAGCGTTTTCCTGTTTTGACATTTTAAAGCATCTTTGGAGAAAAAGGCCTGTTCTGCTCCCACGTGAAAGTCGTGGCATCGTAGCTGCAGCTCACTGTCACCATCATGTGGAGGATTATGCAAACTGTACTCTGCTACTTTATTCACTGAATTTATTTGTAGTGATAATGTTCATTTGTTCAAGAAGAAACAACCAATTTAGAGGTGTGAGAAGAGATTTTACAAATATTCATTCAGTAATATAGATGGTGGGCTTGAAAACTTCAGTTTTCTTGCATACTTGCATGGACTTTAGGTGTTTCGCAGCATGATGCTCATGTGGTGTATTTCAATTTTTGTATGCAGTTTATCTATTTATTTTCTATTTTAATGTATCTATCTTACTTTTACCATTTAAACTGGATTAAGAGATCAAATCAGTCACAATCTTCAGAAATCAGAAATCACAAAGCATGGAAACCACTGGTTTAATCTTTAACAATTTGTTGTGTTTTAATTGTCATCTTACACTGAACTGAAGCTGCCATACAAATGTAGTGGAATACAGTACTTCCCTCTGAGATATAGTGGAGTGGAAGTATAAAGAGGCCATAAAATGAAAATACTCCTATCTCAAAGTTGTACTTCTTTACCAGTGCCTGGTGCATTCCTGGCTGTGCTGAAAGTGTATCCTGAGGCCTCAGGATCAAGCTGGGACATGCACATATTCCCAGCCCAGTGCCTCCACTTTGCTGCCCTCCAATGATTAACACAAGCACTTACATCTTTTTAAATTGTGGAAAGAGGCTTGTTTGTGGGGGAAAAAAAAAAAAAAAAAATCAGCGCTCACGGAGGTTAATGGCGTTTGGTGAAACAATCTCCAGCAGATCAGAGCAGAGGTAACGTGAGGACTGGTACTTCTGCTATTCATGCCCCTGCTGGTGCTGAGCTCCAGGCCCCTCGTGCTGAAATGGGCGTGGAGCTGCTCAAGCGCCTGAACGGAGAGGGAGCGGAAACAGCCCAGTGAGTGGAGCCGCACCGTGAGGACAACAACGACGGTCCGCAGACGCTCGCACCCGGTGTAATGTAACGAGACAACGGAGCACAAGGTGATGCCAGAGGTTTCTTTCTTTTTTTTTTTTGCCCCCTGTTTCTAACCAGCAGGTAAGTTGAGGCAAAGTACCGGACGCACGGCAGCGTGTTTACGTCAACAGCGTGTTTTTATTCAAGCAAATCCGGCTAAAGTGGGCGCGAGACTACAATAAACTAGCTAATTATTAAACTAATTATCGCTTTAAAAAAAATAAAAATAAAGGTAGCATTGTCAGCCATTTGTATTACTTACAGGTAGTTTAAGCTTTTTTTTTTTCAAAAAAATAAGTGTGAGGAGAAAGTGAAGTAAAACCAATTTAAGGTTTTATTAGCTACAATATCTTCACTGTGGTATTGACACCATTTTGAACGTAGATGTAAACACTCAGATTAGCACTTAACACATGTTCGCACCACTGATGGCATGGACACACTCATTCTCCTGCTTTAAAGAGGTGTTTTTTTACTACACCTTTTTAAATAAAATGTTTTTTTTTTTTTGTTTTTGTTTTTTTTTTCTTTCCCTCTTTATCCGAAGATTTTTCAGCTGGGTTCATAGGCTCTAAAAGTTGTACAGGTATTTATTTATTTTTTCTCAAACCAGGAAGGGAGTTCACATAATCGGACTTTGCTCGGCGTTGATTGGCAGAGGGATGTGCAGAAGTGTGAGGTACAGTTGGTGTGTGCGTGCGCGCGCGTGTGTGCGCGCGCGCACATGCATGCATGGGCGTGCTTGCTGTGACTCACTCCTGTCTGAACATACCTGAGGTACTGTAGAAATGTGTGTGTGTGTGTGTGGGGGTGGTATGTGCAAGTGGGTACATACCTCTTCTGTGCTGGAAGCCATGCTTTCGGTTGTAGTTTTCGTTTTGTTTGGCTCTAATAAACCGCTGCCTTACTGTATGTGAGTGAGTTGTGCACACTCATTTTGTCCTGGTGTGTCCGCTGCCTTCAGTGATATCTGTACATGTGCACACCACTTTGTATGTTCCCATGCCCATATGGCTTGTGTGTTCGAGCTGTTTATTTTGCAAATTTCTGTTTTTGCTCTGTGCTATTGATCTACACTCTGTGGGCTTTGACACTGGACAGTAGCTGTGGATCAAAACTCCTCTCTCCAGCCCTTAATAATGTTTGTTGAAAGTGTGTGCTCTGTGGTGTGTAGTTTGTGTTGGCGAGCAGTTGTGTGAGTGGGTGTAGAAGCGCTAAAAGGCAGAGATGTGGATCAGGCCAGGTCAAATGCGGGAGAAAGCTTTGGCGTGTGCCTGTGCTGGCTGTTCGCCAACACAGGTCCCTGCATGCTAACACTGCAATACACAGCCGGGCTGGTTTGATAGACTTTATATGCCTCCACTATCAGGCCTTAATACAGTCATCTGTTCAGCAGGGACTTAAATTATGTTCCTGCATGCTTGGAGCTAATAATGCAAAGGAATGTTGCACCTAAGATGTGATGGTATGCAAACAAAATGAAATATGTCTAGCATCTGAACATCTATGAGCACAGCTGACCTGGCTTTGCGCACAAATATTGGAGTGTGTTACATGCTAGATTGTAAAATACTAGAGGAAGACAGGCTGCGTATGATGCACAGGAACAGGAGCGGTTTCTGTTCTGTTCATTCTAGTTGCTGCTGGTAAAACACACTAATACGTATGCCAGCCAAAGGATTATGTTTACTTGAAAGGAGAAGTAACACTTAATGACCTTTTGTGTACTGTACTCAAAAAGAGGAGAAGTTGATATGACAAGATGTTGGTGAAGATGAATCTCTCTGTGAATTTAAAGTGTGGGAGCGAGACAGATAGCAAGTGAAATATAGAAATATAGCCTGGCTTTGAAGAGATGGTGTTTAAAAAAAAAAAAAAAAAAAAGTCAACAAACACACTTTCAACAACACCTTCCCATTAGCAGGGTTATATGTAACCATGCAGTGAGCTGCAATGTAAAGTGTAAATTTTAAAACGGCTGTGGTAAGTGATGCAAAGCAAAGATGAACAAAGATGTGAGCTGTGTCAGCTGGCCTTTCAAGTTTTTTTTTTTTTTTTTTTTTTTTTTCTTCAGACTTTAAGGTTGGTCTCTTAACAAAATGGCAATGTATTTCCTCATATCTATTGCTGTTTCCTGCTGTTTCATCCAGGAGTGGTGTTGCAAATAGGTCTGGTGGTGTTAGCTGGCGTGTGCTCTCACTTGTTGAATGTACACTGCATGAATCTTGATCTTTCTAGAGTCAGCTTGAAGGAATGGACAGTGTGAGAGTACTGCTAAGAGGACATAAGAATATCAGTACCACTCTCATGGTTGCGTGAAAAATATTGAGCTACAGTCAGTCGATAGTTAGCTTAGCTTAGCGTGAAAACTGCAAACGGGAGGAAAGAGTTTAAAAAAATGGCAGGTTACGAATTAACATGCTATATCTTATTTGTTCAAATAGTCATGAACATAGCCCCTGGTAAAACTTCTTTTTGTACATATTTTACAAGTGAGATGTGATGTGTTAAATAGCTTTGGAGGTTTTTTAATTTTTAATTTTTTTTTTTATCCCCCTGTTTTCAGTCTTTATTCAAAGCTAAGCTAAAATAATTGCCTCCAGGCTGATTCAATGGAGAGATATGACAGTTGTATCACTCTTTTCATCTAACTCTTGGTAAGACAGTGAATAAATGTATTTCCCCAAATGTCAAAGTATTCAGTTAATGAGGTCATATTTCCACAGCTCCAGATGATAAATGTCATCAATGTGATATTTAGAGCTGAAATTCAACACTTAAATTTTCACCTGTAAGACTTCCCCAAAGACAAAATCAATATCCACTTTGGATAATTTGGGCTTGTGAAAAATGAATATCATTCAAACCTAACAGATATTATAAATTATTCCTGTTACACTCAATGGATCTTTAACAATCCCGTCTATGGTACAGGAGTCATTTTAAGCAACAGATTAAATTCTGTTTGATGGTGCATGCAGCTTCCTAACTTTACAGTATTTTTCTTCAACCCTCACTTATTTTTTTTTTTAAATCTTTTTTTGTGTTTAAGGACCACTACATCTTACTGGTGTGCCAGATGTGGAGATAGAGTACCATGTTGGAATCACCAGAGCCCAGCAAAGAGATTGTGGACTGGCTGTCCGCCCTCCGCCTCTCCCAGTATACTTCATGTTTCCAGCGGGGAGATTACCAAAGTTTGAAAGACTGCAAGGACCTCACAGACGAGCGCCTCTTGGAGCTTAAAGTGTTTCCAACAGGCCATCGGCGGCGCATCCTCCGCAGTTTGGAAGCACTAGGGGTGAAACCTCAGAGTGGTGGTGAGGATGGTGAAGAAGAGGACGATGGAGAGGTAGAGAAAAGAAGGCCCTTGAGGAAGCCTGTGCCACAACCGAGGCATATCTTTCTAAAAGACAGAAAGAGGGGAACTTCATGTCAGCAGCATCAGCCAAAGGAGAAGAGGGATAATTTAGAAGGGTTTCATACTTTGCCTCCAGGAGCAGTACTAGGAACAGAAATTAAGGATGGATACCTCTGCCCACCTCAACCGGCCCCACGTAATCCCCAGAACATCCAAACATCCACGTCTGTTCGTGCCAGCATCCCTCCTTCTGTGTCCTCCAGCAGCAGCAGTGAGTCTCTCTCCATTTCAGATATGCCTTCAGACTGGGAAATTGGCTCAGAGGACCCCTGGCTGTCGAGCACAGACTCCGCCCCCTGCTCTGCTGAATTACCCAACCCAACGGTGACTGAGGACCATGGCGGTTTTCGTGGTGAAATGGTGGAAAACTCCATTTACGAGGCACAGCCCTGTTTTAAGGTTTCTCCAGGTGCACGCCTCACTCGCTCCTACAGGCTGAGGCACCGGCCTGTGCCTAAAATCCCACATCAAACAATATCGCCATTTCAGGACAGGTAAAGACCAGTTTAAATTCAAGATTTACTGGATTATTCAAAGCTAATTTTGGATAATTGCTTTTCGACTTGCCGAGAGCTAGATTAGAAGATTGATACAGGTCATGTCTGGATGGTAAATATGAAGGTGTTGCTAACTTGAGTCTGTCCAAAGGTCACTGACCAGCACCTCTAAGAAACATGTTATTTTAATCTTTCCAAAAAAAAACACATTTGCTTCACTTTATTCATGTATCTATCAGGGAAGGCATACATTAATTAATATGATAAAAAAAAAACTAAAAGAAAATCTTCATTTCCAGTCTTTGGGCAGCTTGATCTTATTAAAAGTAGCAAACACACAACATGCATCTTTGGACAGACCCAGGCTAGCAGTGTCCCCCTGTTTTCATTCTTGCCGCTAAGCTAGGCACTCGCTACAGCTTCATATTAATTGTCGCTGTATTGATCTGTTCACCTTCCACTTGACAAGAAAGCTGAGAATGTCAAACTGTGTCAAAATGTCAAACTGTTCCTCTTAAGGTAATGGGATTTTGTTGCCTTTGGGCAGAGACAGACCTAATGTCGCTCAGTTTTAACCAGTTGCTGGTTTTTAGCTTCATATTTATTGCATGATGATGATAGCGGCTTTGGTTTTCTCACCTAAACCGGAAAAGGACTGAATAAGTGTATCTCCCAAAATGGCAAACTATTCCTTTTAGTGCAAAGTTTGACTTTATGAGACTTCTGAGAACTTATCACACAAGTTAGAACCGCAAGGTGAAAAGCACCTCGAGAAATTCGACTTGTATGCTGCCATGGCATGAATGGATTTTTTCGCTTCTGCGTTCAGATTTACACAATGGAGATCCTGAGGCCTCTAATTTCATATTCAGTTCTCCATTCCACGTACTTTGATATAAATTGTTGAACTTCTGAACTGTTAAACTAACTGTGAGCGCTCCATATCTCTATTCTGAGGGCCTTTACGTCTACACGGTGTTACCTGTTTTCCCCCATGTGCTGAATTGGTGGTTCTAATTCACTGATTTCTCTTCCTCCTCAGGAGCACATCACCAGCGCAAGCAACCAGCCCTGAACACCTAACTGGCTCCGAAGGTCCCACTGGTGCAAACGGCATACAGAAAGGTACACACAGTCTTTCAGCTGCGCCCGCTTCATCTCTGCCATGAATATTTCATTCAGCAGTAGAGTCAGCAGTGCTGTTGTTTGCCCGGATGAAAGAAGTGTGAAGAGATGAGGGTAGTGTGTGGGTGGGGCGGGGGTGTTTCAGCAGCAGTGTCGTGGGAAACTGCGTTGCCCCTGTTTCAAGCGCTCATCTCACAGGGAATATGCTCCCTCACATCTTGTCCGTCAGCAAGACCCTAGTGTGTATTCCTGTCGCCTGGCTCGCCAAAGTTTTTCAGAAGTTGTTTAACTTTTCTAACAACACACAGGCTTGTAGTACAACCAGAACAAATATGTTTTGAATTTTGCCTCCTCCCCAGCTGTATTTACTGGGCTTAGTCGACCCTCATGTCTCATCTGACGAGATACTACGTGAGCTGCTTTCTGTGCTGAGGTAGATGTGTTCTCCAAGGATGATATGACGCCTATCTGTGACAACAGTCTGCATGAATATGTGGTAAACACTTGTGAACGTGCCAGTCTCTTTGAGACAATATTTGACCACATTGTGACATTATCTCATGGTACGTATCAACAGATTTCTGATGCAGATCACCCCCCCCCCTTTATCTACTCTCACATTCCTTTTTGGCCTCCCCCTCCATCCCTGTTCCGTGTACCTTCACCACAGCAGTCTCTTGGTAGGCCTTGTTTTGCCAACTTTTTCTCTGTATGGAACAAGACAGGGAGTCAGACTAGAGAGAAAGGCAAGACAGTGAAGTGGGTTGGGAGGAAGGAAGAGGAGATGGATGCAAAACAGACTGAGAGACGGAGGAAGAGAGGGAGGCAATGCGGTCCCAGAGCAGGGAAACGGGGAGCTTGACTAGCAAGCTAAATCTCCCTTCACAGCAAGGTCTAGCATTTTACCCAGGCATATTTGAAGAGTTTATTCCAAGATGAGATCCAGAACTTTAAAAAAAATGTTCAGTCTAGTCTCACAGAATGATTGTTGTATTCAATCAAAACTTGCTACTGGAGGCTGGCAGAATTTTAATTAACACTCTAACACATCCTCTTATAAATAAGTTTCCTTCACAAGAAAAATCTCATTGTGAAAACACGTTTCTGTGTATTGCTTCTTCAACAGCTGTAGCAACATCACTCTGGGCAGAATATTCAATTACTCAATTTATTAAAATAGTTTTACTTTGCAGGGCCTTTGATCATACAGTGACATACATACATAATCTCAAGGGCCAGACTTCCTATATACACTATTTGACATACAATTATAGATGTGTGTTGTGCTTGTTTCTGTGACTTTGATGTGATAATGACAGGCGTGACCTTTTGCACACGCACATACACACCCGCCACTTCGGCAGCAATAGCAGTAACTTCAGCAGCCAGAGGAATGAGTTGCAGAGCTGAACAATAAGAGATGAAGGAACATATTTAAATTTGTGCCTTTGTTTCATATGCGTGCACACACGTTGAAATATAGGTTTCACTCCTCTCTTGTTAGAATTTGCAGTTAACTTTATAACCTTTTGTGTGTTGGGTGAGACAAGACGAGATCATTTGGAAAAGCACTCATCGTTACATTTTACATGGTCTCAGTAGTACTGCAAATATATTCATGTGGCCTTGTGCACATTTAAATGTTGCTTGATATCGCTTTTATAGCCAGGTAAGCTATTAGATACAAAAACAAAGCACACATAGCTCTCTGAGACTGTATGTAGTCACAGTGGCGCTTTGTGATAAGTGTTAACATCAGCATGCTAAAGTGCCTCACAATAAGGTTTCTCTTTTAGCATGTTCACCTCACTTCAGTGTGTTAGCATGCTAAGTTTAGCTACTTAGCACTAAAAACCATACTATCTGGTCTCCTTTCCAAAAAAAAAAAAAAAAAAACCAACAAAAAAGACATCTAATCAAAGTCCTCTTACTAGCCTCTTAAGGGCATTCAGCTGTATGTCATGGTCTTCATTGAAGATGCATTTTTGCTTAATTTCTTTTTACTGTAAACTTAATATAGTATTAAATAAATACACCCAACCATGATGAATATAATAATATCGATTTTCTTGACATTGTAATTATTCTCATTATCATTATTTAGAAGAAAGAAAATGCTCACGGATAAAAATGACACATTTTTTTGTTGACTAATTAGAATTTGGTTTTCAAAAGTGTCAGTTTTGTGTTGCTCCGTGCTTGTTGTGCGAGTGACACAGACACGTGATTATAACAGACTAAACTGTAACTCCCTGACTTAAAAGCAAAGAGGCCTCATTCAGAGCAAAATCAATCTCCTCTGTAACTCCGAGCTGGTGGCTGCATTTAGGTTGCTTCACAGACTGTGACTTGACTCGAGCCAGGTCATGGACAGATAAAGAAGCAGTGTGGTTGACTGAAAGAAACAAAGGAAGCCAGAGATGGAGCCGGTGAGGGAAGAATAGAGGGAATCAGACAGGAATTGAGTACGTGGCGTCCAGTGGCCTTTGGAGAGAATCGCAAGTGGCCTGAAGGTCAGCTGATAGATCATGATTGATGGTTGCCATCTTCCCACTGAGCCCGTCCATAGCGAGAGCCACCGTGTTGGAGGGGATTCTATCATCAAATAAACTGACCCCTTCATAAAGCGTACCGAGCCTAGTACGTGCCCTTTGTGCCCTTCTGTAATGGTACACATTGTTTCAGAGTTGTGTGTCTGTAAAGCTTTAAAAAATAGTACATTCTCATCTGTGAGTGTGAGACTAGGTTTATTTGACTGTTCATCCTTTTATGTCTCTGTTTCTCTCAAGGCATCTTCATGTGTCTGAGGGTATTTCGATCTTAGTACACCACTGTCTGTGTGTATCTGTTCCTCCACCAATGTCTATGTGTGCGACTAGCCCTGTGGCGGTGTCTTCTGGCCCTCACAATCCTCAGGAGATGGTGGTGTCATTTTTCACAGAGACAGGCAGGAGCCCACGCAGGGTGGCCCCGGGTCTCCAGACTAATAGTGTCTGGCCAGAGTCTCTCCACTCTTCTTCTTCGTCTTCCACCAACCACGGTCCCTGCAGGAGCCAAACAGAGAAATGGCCTTGGAAGAGACTCAGTCAGTTTAAGACAGACTGAAGAGATCATACTCCCAGTTGGGCAAGGAAAGGAGCAGAGGAAGGGAGATAGGCATGCTAAAACAAAATTTAATTGGTTTACTGCTTGCATGGATCAAAGGTTGGCACATTTATTCAGATCAATGGGTTGGTTTAAGCAAAGGGCACTATAACATCTGAGTGATTTACAATTTAACTGGAACAATCCTGTTAATCCTTACTTTTCCAGCATCATGTTTAGACCTTCACACTGTGTCTACAAGTTTCAATGCCATGACAAAACCACTGTTGTGTTGTCTCTGTGTCCTTTTTAGCTTCATTTCAAAAACCCTTGATGCCTATTACTCCCTATGGAGAAGTCTTCCTGTACAACAACCCTGAAAGCCCTCAGGTAAGAGACCATACACCCCCATTAGTGGACAACGAGTAGCAGCTTACCAAAGAGGAACAGACATTTCTCAGATCTTCTACACTATCAGCTATGTTTCAACCCCATGCACCAAACTTCCCTCTCAGTGTAAATATTGTCACCCTGGACGCATAACGGAGTAGAAAATGTGCTTGTTTCAGTTTGCCCCCTGGGGTTAATAGAAATGTCACCAAGCCACTAAAGTTAACATAGCTTAGTGCAGCAACAAGATAACAGTGTCTGACTGAAAGACAGATGCTTTTTTTTCATCTGATGCTAATCTCTTTTGTGCTCTATAGGACCAAGGTGGTAAAGAAGGGTTACATAAGGGGTTTAAGGACATAATAAAGCAGAAGAAACTCAGGTATGGTATTCCGGTTTATAGCCTGCTGCTGTCCCATGGATGTATAATGCAAATTTAGATGTTCAGAAAGAGAGCTACTGACTACTGAATAATATGATTCTATCATGTTATGGAACTCCATGTTAAAGTGCTCATGTATTCTCAAAGTAGGACAACAACAACAAAAATATGCTTTGGTATACTTTGTAACCTCCAGCCACTGAATTGTTTTATCGGCGTGCATGCATTCTTAAGTTTGATGTTTTTAAATGGTGAATAATGATGCAAATGTGTGGTCACACACATGGTTTGCAGCACAAAAATAGGTCCATTTCTTGAGCTGCTGCAGCAGGTGTAAGAGTTAACGGTTCACAAAGAACAGCCCAGCAGCTGTTCTCTGTGGTATTGAGCAATTCAGCTACCTTGTGGCAGTAAAAAGTGGAACTGTCTCTTTAAGGCCCAGCCCAAAACCTCTGCACTAAGTTGTGGTAATTGTACTGTAATTTTCACATTTGGCTTTAAAGTACAATTAAAATGAGCCATCAAACCCCTTTAAGCTGTGCATTGTGACAGCTGAGCAGATCAGATCATTTCATTCTGTTTTTGGGTCTGTTTTGTTCACTGTGTTCTCAAGTGTGTTTGTTTTAACATTAGTTAAGTTCTGTAATGTGTGTAGCTGCGCTGCAAAGAGTACTTGCTAATTAGTTAGTGATGAGGAAGTGCGCTCCAGTGTGTAAGTACAGTGTGACATCACTGTTGGGTGTGGCTAAAGGAGTAACGAAGCACAGTAATTATTGTCCTACTGCAACAAAGGCTGCCCTGCTTCCTTTTATTCACTCATAAATGTAATAGTTTTCCAGTATTAGATTAGTAGGTTAGTGCATTGTCACTCACCACGTCATGCCACTTGTGATCATACAGAAAAAAGTCACCGAAACAGAAAGGGTCAAAACAGAAAGATGCTCCACCAGCTCCAGCTGTCCCAGACCCCTGTAAAGATGAGTATTCGACGGTGAATGAGTGTGCCATGATTTTGCCGCGAGGCATTTCAGACCAAAGTTTCGCCACGACCCCTGAAACTCCTCCTGTTGATCCGGCTGCCTCTGGCGCTACGGATGGATCCTTGCTCATGGTGGAGTGTGAACTCTACTCGGAGCCTGCAAAGGCCGTGGGAGGTGTGAGCAGAAATGCATTGCCTGATATTTCTCCATATGCATGCTTCTACGGAGCCCCCAAACGCCAGGTGCTCAAAGTGGGCTGGCTGGACAAACTCTCACCTCAAGGGTAAGTTGCAGTACTTCCTAAGATTGTAAATGTGATTAGAGATTCAGCCCAGATTATTAGACGTCGGCATGAAATCGTCATGACTGCCAGTTTTACTGCAGCCCCAAATTGCGTAGGGATGGTTGGTCATAAATATTTATCTCCTATTAAGGTTAGTGCATGTTCTCTCTCAGTTTTGCTGTATGACTGTTCATCTTGGCAACTCATAAACTCATAATGCCTCTTGCCTGTGAAAAAAAACAAAAAACAGCGCTACATCCTGCAACCACTGCTTCCTGTTCCTGTGCAGACCGTTTCGATACTGAAGTCTCCCATGCCACCAAATCTCCCCATGTGTATCCTGCCTTTGATGATTATTTAAAACTGATAAATGGTATTAGATCCAGAAGCCTGAAGGAGATCTTTTCATAATGAATAGCCTGATTGGAAAGATTGAAAAAGACGAAGGGAGGTAACCTTGTAGTATTGAGATGCACATTATGTTGCTCATTATTTTGGCCTTCCTGGCAAAACTACATTTTCTTTCCTGAGTCTCTTGGTACGCTATGTTTCACCATTGCTCAAAGCCAGAGCTATCAATCACTCACTTCCTTTTTATATTCTCCTTCACCACCTCATTTGCATAGGTTTGGCAAACTGCCCTTGGGCTGTTGAATATTCAAACTGAAAGTAGCCATTTGTTTTGATTATGTAAATTGGCAGCTGTTGATACAACTCTTGACATTAATGAATCAGTGGCACTCTTGATGAAATATGAGTACCTGTTCAGAGTAGATTTAGTTACCCGCTCACTATCTTGATGGTTTTGGATGTGTGTGTGTGTTGTTTGTTTTTTTTTTTTTAAATATATATACAGTAGATTGACTTATTGCTCTGAAAGACTTTGTTTGGTTGACAAGCCAATGAACCAGATTAGTTGAATTTGGGGGTTTATTACACATCTTCATCTCAACTTTTCCCCTCTCTTTGCAGAAATTGTGTTTTTCAAAGGAGGTGGGTGCGATTCGATGGCGAGAGTCTGGCTTACTACAACAACGACAAGGTGCGAGAAAAGCTCACACACATCCACGCGCTAATGGTCCCTTAAGCCTAAAACGTTTTGCATGCACATGTTCGCACCTCCACTTCCTCTTCTTCCTGCTGACACACTCACAGCCTCCACATGAACACTGGCAAAGCCAATCTCATCCCACCGTCACAGAAATCTACACCACGAGCAGCTGAGCCAAGTTTCTAAGTGTTCCCTTCTCTTTCTCCTCCCCGTCCTCCTCCTCCTCGTTGTCATCATCATCATCATTAGCTTGGCAGGCTTAAGAATGGGAGCAAGGACAGAGCGACATTACGGCACGCATGGCGGGCCAGCACTCTCTGTGCCCGCCCAGCCATACAGTAAAGTACATTGATGTTGGCACCTGACCAGTTATCAGAGAATGAAAGAAAGAAAGGAGAGGGAAAGGGAAGGCTCTCCTCTGTTTTTGCTTCCTTCAGCATTTCTTCCTCCCTTTACCTCTCTTTATACTCCTTCTGTCTGACAGTTGAGCCTTTGCAGTGCCTGCCTCATCATCAGAGGGAGGGAGGGATGAGAAAGAGTTGGGGTAGGGTGAAAGTATGGGGGCTGAAAAAGCAGAAACTGGAGAGGAGGCAGACACAGATGCAAGCCGGCGGTGCCAGGTGCCAGTTTAACCTTCACCTGTTTCGTCTGTTGTTTTCAAGTCACGGACCAACATTTCGAAACTGGTTTGGGGGTTTCAGCTTTGAAGGGAGACAACAGTCATTATCAATCGAGTCGATCAAACAAACTGATAATAATAAAATAAAATAGGCTTGTTTGCCTCACTACACTATCCTTTTATGTTGTCGTTTTTAACTATGAGCCGCTCAATGCTTTGTTTTTGAAATATTTCTTTTGAACTTTTAGATGATGCCTCCATTAATGAGCTGTGTAATCCATGTACGGCCCATATTGAGTCTGTATACATTTTTATTTTTTTAAATTCTGTTTGTAAAGTAATTAGGGCCAGAGTCTTTCAAATTTAGTCCTGGTGCCAATGTGAACAAAACACCAGTACCACAACTTAATCACTAGACAGCTGATACTGGACTACTGAGAAACAAAGATTACTGAAATTAAGTATATTATAATAAAGTAGATTTGAATGCCCAATGCCAAAATGTTTTAAATAATTTCTTTCTTCAATTTGACTTATAATCATATGAAGAGATGAGAATAGATTTGGAAATGTCAAATTAAAGATAAGGTAAATACGAGTATTCGACTTATCAACAAACATATTTTTCAATGCTTAGTGCTGTGGTAACGTTCCAGTCACTTCTGAGGAAGTGTTGAGGTCTGATATTCTGATATTATCACACAACAATGCTGTAAAATTAATAGATAAACCTATTATATTACTGTAATATAATATATTATTTATTATATTCATTGACACAACTCAACTCTATTGGATTTATACTCAATAGAAATAAGTAGTTTCCTCCAGTTTCCCAGAAAGGGATACATAAAAAGAATTCTGAAGCTGTTTTAGTGCCCATCAGAAATACAAAGGGCACATGATTTCTATTTGCTAAAAAATGCAAACAAAGTGTTTTCACAACAACTTTCAATGCCCACGTAGTGTGTTTTCAAGCGAGTCGCAAATGGCCACAACCTCACTGACATAATGCGCTTTACCTTCGTCTTCCCATTAATGACTGTTGGCTGTATCTCGCACTGAGAACAAACACATTTCTCTGTGTTTTGTGTGTGTGAGCAGTGACCTCGGCGCCCCCTCTCAGGGCCAGCTCGTTTTCGCTGCAGCAGCATTGCACAACATCACAATCAATGATGTGGGACCTGTCTGAAGCCTGCTCGTTAATCACATACTAATTATAGCCCTCCATGCTCTCTCTCTCTCTCTCTCCCCTCATTTTCTCTTTCCATTGTATTTGTTGCTTTATTTATCAGGACACGCTCCGTTGCCCGCAGAGTGGCAATCGGCAGGGAGGCCAGCGAGTCAGCACTTTATAGTCCGTGTCACTGTTGGCGTAGGCGCGACACTTTTTGGAAAGATGAAAGTTTGCTGTAGTGTGCGTGTGTGTGAGAGAGGGAGAGAGAGAACAGGAATTGTTGTTTAGACTTTTTAAAGTCATCCTGCCAATGTGACTCTCCCCTCTGAGAAAGCAGAGGGCTTCATCATGTTTCGGGTGAGCGAAGAGGTCGAATACAATCTCTCTGTCATCCCTGGTTTATGTGGCCAGCTGAGGCCTTGTGCCACCCTGTGTGCCACCCAGCGCCACCTCCACAGGGTGAGGAGGTAGAGGAAAATTGCGAGGAAGTCTTTCAGCGCTGCTTTGTGTCGGAAATTGAAATACGAGTTGGTGGCTCGCTTTCACTAACAGTGCAGAGAGTGTGTGTGTGTGAGAGAATACAAAAATTGCTGCACGGCTTCCACTACATAACCTTTTTGTGTCTCATATTTTGTCATGTTGACATGTCGGATCAAAATCTACACAACTGATCTCAGAGTTGTACTGATTACAGCATTATTCCGCTGGAGTGATCGGCAACTGGAGCAAATTACTGTGATATTCAACAAAAACAAGCAAGCACTCTCTGTGTGTGTGTGTGTGTGTGTGTGTGTGTGTGTGTGTGTGTGTGTGTACACGCTGCCTCCCTCCAACCCAAATGTCTTGTTGTATTTGAAATGGATACTGTCTGACTGTCAGGTGTTCCAACTACAAGCAGTTTTGCCAATATTTTTCAATGGAGCAGCTGAAGTCAGCTCAGATTGTCAATAGATGGATAGTGTTGTACACTAATTTGCATATCATTCTGATTTACAATATATTAAGAAATTAAGTCAAACTACTGCTACCTCCATCATTCGCTGTGATTATTCTTATTCTTATTCTTATTATTGTCAGGGTTGCCATAATTTCATGACATGCTTTTCTAATTTCAAAAAAGACATGCTGTTAGTGGCACAATGAGGCGTTAGAGAGAAATACTAATGTAACCATGCTAACATGTTCACAATGCTACCATGTACACACAGTACACCCCGTAAATTATGAGAATGTGAGTGTAGATATATATATATCTATATATATCTATCTATCAGATATTTACTCATAAAACAAAGTATTGTGTGATGAAATGTATTCTCCCTTCTAGTCTTCTCTTATTTTGTAGGCCCTCACTTACACTCCAAAAGGCCCTGTGAGAACGGACATCCTCAGAAATTGATGTGGCATTTCACAACTGATTCGCACCTGCATTGTGCTTCTCATCATTTTCTCCTTGACATCAAACTCACAATAAACACTTCTGCCTGAGACATCTGAATCTATTCAGCACATGATATTGCAGCTAGAAGCCCAATTGGTCTGGTATGAGCGGTTGTTCCTGGTAGCTAACGTCTTGCTTTTGGCTTCGACTGTAGAATATGTTTGAAAACTGCTTTGGTGACAGCTCAAGCTTTAGGCCATGTGTAATGAATTTGTTTGGATTTGCTAAATGTGGCCTGACTCCACAGAAAAAGGGATTGATGCCAGCGTGGTTCGATTGAATTTCTCAAGTTGTTCGATATTTTCTACATGTACACGAAAACAAAAATGTCCACACACTTTAACATTCTCATGCTTGTTCTCTTTCTTAAACTTTCAACAGCCGAAAAACTCTTCTCTAGTTTGAAATCCTGTGGGATCTGTCAGCCCCAGACAGAACTAATCGCACTTAATCACAGTCGCAGCTTGAAGGTCTCTGGCCGTGGTGATGTCATCATCGGGGTAGCGGAGGTGGCGTGGGAGAGTAGCGAGATCCTCAGTCTCACTTTTCCCTCTACAGCGGTGTATCCAATTCGTCTCATCAATCACCCCTTTCGCCTGATTTCGTCAACACCAGGATTGACTCGGGAGAACGCTTTGGGCCTGAGATGTAGTCTTCAGGGTCCTGATGTGGTGTCGTGTGTGTGTGTGTGTGTGTGTGTGTGTGTGTGTGTGTGTGTGTGTGNGTGTGTGTGTGTGTGTGTGTGTGTGTGTGTGTGTGTGTGTGTGTGTGTGTGTGTGTGGGCTGCAGTGCATCATGTTGCTGTCTGAATCCACTGTCTTAACGCTGACCGCTTCCTTTCATCATCTCTCCGCTGACTCTGCTGTCAGAGTATTTACAGATGCACAACTCACAATTAAACAACTCTCTCCGCCATGACCCCAAAACTAGAATTAAAACAATTAATTACTGTTAACCCATACTAGGGGTATAATTATCAGCACGCAGCCACCAAGCTGATTCATTCACACACACACATGTAGAGACACTTAGTTTCTCCTTTCCTCACCTTCCTTTAACTTCTATCTAAATTTAGAGAGAGAAAGAGGGGAGAATTGGTGTGAAACTCCTGGGGAGAGAAATGTACAAGGCTGGCTGTCGGTAATTAGGTTGAGCCACTTCTTTCCATTGTTAACATCCTGCTTTAATATGAGAAGGACCCCTCCCTGACCCTCTTAGGCGTCTTCATTTCTACATGATGTCTCTCTTTCCCACCCTCCCCCCTTTTCTTCCTCCTCCTCCTGCATCTGTTTCTCTCTTCTCCATTATGGATTTTTAGTGTTGCTTATTCCTTTGTGTTTTAATCTTTTTTTTATTTTATTTTTTTATTTTTACACTGAATCTCTTGCTGTATCACTCTTTCCATTCTCTTTCCCTTAGCCCTCTCCTTGGCCTTTCACACAAACCTAATTTCTGCTTTTTTTTTTTTTTTTTTTTTCCATTTCACGCTACCTCCATCCATCCATCCATTCATTCCTAGCCTCCACCCCCGCGCTCTCTCCCTAACTGGCTGCACTGGCTGGTATATTTCTGGCTGTATGGTCTCCAGAAATAGGCTTTTGTAGATGGCAAGGTCATGGGCTTAATTAACAACGATGAGAGAGGAGTCAGAAGTTCACTACATTTTTCCTTCTCGGTTCACTCTTCCTTCACTCACTTCCCACTCTTCCTAGGTTACTTACCTGTATTTGCAGGATATGAAGATGGTGTTACAGTGGAGAAAAAGCACAGTGTTGTGCACAGGACTCAAAATTCAGGTCAAGCCAGTTCAAGAGCAATGGAGAGGAAAAAAGAGACATGACTTTTTTCCTTTTTTTCATACTTTGCAATGATAATGACATTATCGACATGAATAATGCAAAGTCTGCCATGACCCCTTTCCCCCCCTTTTTATAACCTAGTGATTTTCACACTGCTACAGAAGCATAATGTACTGTCCCCTGGTTCACTCTACTGCAAGAACATTACAGTCTGAGATCTTCTTGGCTTTTTCCAACGACTTTAAGAGCATTTTTCTGATACATTTGCCACATCATGGTTTGAATACCGATCAGATGGTGCTTCCATTCTGTCCAAGCTTCTTTAGAAGTGATAATATTGAAGTTTGATTTCTTTATTTATTTATCTTTGCCCCGTCTGTCTCTTTTCACATTGACAACGACCTGCTACTTTAATTGCCATTGTCAAGGGAGACTGTAAAGAGGGTCATGAAGCCTCCAGTGCAACATCCTCCTTATTTGGATGCCTCCACTAGAGCTGCTAGGGGAAAACAGTGGGGTAATGAGATAATACACACACAGCCAAATCCCACTTTACCCAACAAGCACTTCCTGTGCTTTGCCCAAATCCCTGGTACAGTGTGCACGTCTCTTTTTAAATATTTGAGAAGTTTGTTTTCAGCTTGTAGATTTGTTTTATGATGTCTCCTAACGCCCAAATGACAGCTCTCTGTGTGTTACTCTTGTTTTTCGGATTCTTAAATTTAATGTAGGTTTATTTTCCTGCACATCCATTTCAAATTACACATATTTCAAGTCTGTAATTTGAGTTTTTATGTTAATGTCAGAGATCAAATCAATGCAAGTGAGCGCTGGCTTGGTAAATAGTATGCATCTTGTCTGAAAAGATACAGTATGTGTTTTCTGTTTAAATTTATGCAGCAGTTTCTTGATTCAAATGCTGCTTTTCCGAGAGCTCTGTGCCATTTATCAAAGTTATTGTTTGAAAGGGAGCATGGAAGCTATTTCTGCAAGTAAATTTGACGCTGTATTGATGGGTTATGGCTCGAGTTTGAGCAGGATGTCTGTCAGTGGTGTTTCAAATTGAAAGCGATCATAGCCGATGGTAATACAACTCGGAATTACACATCTATTGATGAAAACAGTGCGCTGGAAAACAGTAATTGTGGGTTTACAGACGGAGATAATAATAATAAGCCAACATTCAATCACATTAGAGACATAGCATACATGAAGCTATGTGTGTGTGTTTGTGTGTACTTGTGTAGAAACCTATTTAGTGTGTGTTCTGTGCTCTTATCTCTGTGTTTAGGAGATGTACTCCAAAGGTATGATCCTGGCCAGTGCTGTCAGGCAGGTGCGAGGACTGGGTGATAACAAGTTTGAGGTAGTCACCTCCCTTCGGACCTTCATATTCCGGGCTGAAAGAGAAGGTACAACAAGTGCACCTATTCCATGTTTCTTGTGCTGTATTTCTCAGTCATCTATCAGCTACTCATTCGGCTCTTTCTGCTTGTCAGTCTGCCTCCGTCGCTCTGACTGTCTGATTCCCTGTCTGGCCTTGTTTTTCTCCCTCGTTCTCCTCTGTTTCCCCGCCTCTCTCTGTCCTTTCCCTCTCCACCCCCCTCCCTTTCTGTTTGTCTCCCTCATTCTTACCTCACTCTCTTGCCTCTGTGATAATCTTCTGTCTCATCTCTTTCTCTCTTTTTGTCTCCTTTTCTCCTCATTCAGTTCTCTCTGCCATTTATTTTTCCTGCTACTCTACCATAAAGGACATAATTTTATTGTAGATTTTAGATCATTTAAAGTCACTTTGCAATGTATCCCTGTGTTTAGAAATGTGTGCGCTTGTGAGAGGTGTGGTCTAGCCCAGCATAAAGGCTGGAGGCAGGGGGAAACAGCTAGCCCAGCTCTCATGTGCTGAACTTTTATTTAGCCAACAAACAGTTGTGCACAGTGATTGTGTGCTGAAGAAATAATTCGACATTTTGGGGAGAAAAACTTTCCAGCTTTCTTTCCCAGTGTTAGATAAGAAGATGAATGTCACTGGCATGTGAAACGTCAGCCAGCCCACAGTTAGCTTAGCTTAGCACAAAACCCGGAAGCGGCGAGCCTGGCTCTCTTGAGAGCTAAAAACAGCCGCCACAGACTGAAACAGTCAACCAAAACCAAAATCTGGACTCAATGAGTATTAAATTAGTGCTGCTCAGAAGTACCACATGAAAGGATAAACCATTGTGTTTCAAGAAACCTCAGCAAATCATTTCTTTTAAAACCAGAAATTTTTATACGAGTTCAAATTTAAGCTACAATGTTCAAATGAGACATCTCTTCAGCTCTTGGTGGGTGTTTCTTAATGTTTAACAAAGCAGATGTAGCTCTATTAAGCTATTTCCAGTCTTTATGCCAAACTAGGCTAAAAACCGAAGGCACAGACATAAGATTGATATTAGCAAATAAGCCAATTAGATGTTTTCAGTATTTTCTTGCAAATCCTCTGTGCATACTCTCAATAATGCTATGGGTGCGTATAGGTGTGTACAAGTTACTCAGGGAGATGTCGGTGGCAGTAATGACTTTCTGTCCCTGTCTGGACCTATGGTATGAAGTTAATCTAAAAGGTTAGAATAAACGAAGGAAATCTCAACTGTCCTTAAACAGTTTTGTTCTTCCTTCCCCTCTTCATCCCTCTGTCAGACAAAATGGAGTAAGAGTTGTCTACCCTTATCGTCTTTCAGCTGGAAGCTTGGTCCGTGTCGGCCTTAATGAGAGGGGAAAGAGACACCTTCAACTCCTTACCTCCTGCCTGCTTGATGGCAGTCTATTAGGCAGCTCAGGTCAAACTCCTCATTTACTAATCGAGGGTCTGTTTCTGGGGTCAGATACTGGCTGCCCTTTGATTCATGTGGATAAGTGAGATTGGAGAAATTGAGTTTTGCATGGTTATTGCATTCAGTACCTTTTGACTAATTGTGTGGTACAGTGTGAATATTTGAGAACGGATTGAACTGAAAGATCTTCATTGACCAGACCTCAGTGCAAGTTATTGACATATTGACATCTGTTGAGCTAGGAATAGAATCATCAATATTTGACCTGCTCATCACTAGTATTGAGCATAAGCTTATTGCTCGTGATAAATGCAATTGGTCGTTTAGTCCTCAGTGCTCAGTTCGAAATAGCTATGACTAATACTTCAGCCCTGACTTAAGAGATAATTCTTCATCAGGCAGTGTTGTGTAAGCCAGTCGGGAAAAGGTTATTGAAACAAGATTGTGGGCAGAAAAAATAAATTTAAATATAGATACAGTTGGATTGTTCATGAGCAAGGTACTTTATGGCCAAGAGCTCCAGCTACTTTTATAGAGAAGCTCAATGGTCAATGCTATCAAAAGAGTACCCTCTTTATTCAATTATTGCCATTCATAAAGGCTTTCATGGGTAATTATTGATGTAAAGAAACAGACTGCCTTTCGATGTTCACAGTAGTATATAGAAATGTACATCAGAAAGCTGCAGTTGCATGAAATCATGTAAGTTATTTGTTAAAATTGGAGACGTGACACTCTTAAAACCAACTTTACACCACCTAAACAATCTTGTTTACACCCCATGTGTTGCTGTAGTGATGCTCAGATGTACTCCAGGTGCAACAGACTGGAAACTTCAAACCAGAGGGCTGTGAAAAGCTAATATTCTGCCTGGCTTCTCTCTCTGCCATTATGTGTAGATGTGTATTAGAGAATTTAGGACTTTGGTTACTGGTGGTGCTGGTTTAAAGAAAGACACTGTGGCAGAAATACACTCATAAGGGCTTTAAAATGGATTATTTACCCTTGCCTTTATTTAAGTACAGTATTCTGATAAGCAAGTCTCATTTCAGAATATATATACACTTTCACTGAGCACTTTAATAGGAATACCACACCGATACTGGGCAGGGCCCCTCTTCGCTCCGAGAACCGCCGCAATTCTTTGTGGCATCGATTCAACCAGGTGTCGGAAACACCGCATGACTGTTGTGAGCAAAAATCCCAGGAGATCGGCAGTTTGAGAAAACCATTCCATCTGGCACCAACAGTGCCAGAGCCACTGCTTTGCACTGCTGCCATAAGATTGGCTAATTGGATAACCGGACGGGTAAGCAGATGTACAGGTGCTCCTAATACAGGTGAGTGTACAGCGGATCTGTGGTGCTAACTAGCTACATACACTTGTGGTCAGCTGCCCGTTTATCTAATGTTCCACTACACAACATTTCAACCTGATTGTTTTAAATGCTAAATACTGACGCCGTATGTAGTTATTTATACACCAAATAAAGGCCTTGTTTTGCTCTTGTATTCTATTTATGGTATTGCTTGATGAAATATATATTTATTATCCCTTATCCAGCTAAAAGAATTCTGGAATGCATTGGATCTCCTTTTCATACAATTTTGTATCACCTCTGGTTCATAAAAAAGAAATAACGCCAACAACTTGCCCTTCAAACTCTTGTTTTTTTTCATTTATTTTTACCTCACTGAGAACTGAGCACTGAGCATGAGCAACCCCCCCCTCTTCTCCCTGTCGATTGAGTGCATCATCATATCGATGACTGCCAGCTTTTTTTTTTTTTTGTCCATTTATGAGTTGCGGTCCTCGGCGGCATCATTTATCACGCTGTCTTCTGGTTGATCGTCATACGTCACACTCAGCCATCTTGACAAGAGCTGGGAGGGCTGTCTGATTTGGAGGTGGCCTCTGACCGCCTGGGATCAGTGGGAAGCCTCTCACAGAGGTGGCTGCTGCCGTCAAAAGAAAGGGTTGGGAGGGGAACGAGAAGTGAGAGAGAGAGAGAGGGAAGGAGGAGAAAACTTGGCCTCATCACCTCATGCATCTTTAAACAGGACCACTCGCCTTGTGGCGGCGAGTCATCAATCTTTGGGGAAACACATGAGAAAGAGGGAGACATGAGGAGACAGAGGCAATGAGAAGGAGTAGGTTAGTGAAGTGGAGTTAAGGAGCTGCTGGGCTGATGCAGTAGGGGTGAGAAGGGGGAGAAAATGATGGAGTGATGGTCAGAAGAGTGTGAGAGGGTGTTAAAAGGCATCCAGGAAGGTTAGAAGGAAGGGGGATAGGAGCAACAGGGGAAGGAAGGGATTAAGCGAGGGAATAACAGGAATGATAAAGCGAGACAGGCAGACACGCAAGCTCGCTGTGAAAAAGCAACAGAGAGGTAAAGGCAGAGACAGCGGGGAGAGATGAAAAGGGCACAGTAAAGATGGGGAGAGGAAAAAAGAGGAGGGAGAAGTCAGTGAATAATTGAAGGCCACTGGAGAGAGTGTGCACACAGCTGTCGGCTGATTCTCCACTTGGTCCGCAGGTGGCCTCTTCCCTCAGGTACTGTCAGCTTGAGAGAGGAGAGATGGAAGGAGGAAGGAAGACAGGGAGGGAGAGAAGAAAAGAGAAGGAGGGAGTGATGCAGTGAGTAGTGGCAGGGATGGGGGGGAGAAAAAAGCAGGAGAGAAGGAGTGTTTGGCAGGAAGAGACAGCGGAGAGTGATGTAGAACGGTCAGGACAAGGAGGGAGTGTGTTGGAGAAGTGTGGAGGGGATGCAGATAAACACGCTACAAGAGACAAGATGGGATTTATTGTGCAAAAAAATGTTGATGATTTGTATTCTGATGCTTTTGCAATTGCCTTTCCACAAGCCTGCTCGTAACACATGTTGGGTTTGTTTGAGTTGACAGGAAAGAGAGTTAGAGAAAGAAGAAATAAGATGGGTTAGGAAGAGGCCAGGGAGAAAATGATGGCAAAAATATAAAGTCAAGATGACGCAGAATGGTAATGTAGTACACATTTTACTTGGCATCATTTCACACCAAGTGGTGTGTTTTCTTTAAATCTGCATTAACTGATGTTGTTTTGGCCACTTGGGGGCAGTGCAACAAGCTGCTAGCATAACACCGAAATATTATATTATTATATTATATTTTAGCAAACAATTAACAGCTGATTAATTTAAGCCTATCATTTCATTTTTATTCTGTTTTAAAGCAATTATCTGTTCAGTGGCTAAATGCTCCACTATGTTTGTCAGCAGATGGGATTTATGAGAGCCTTTTTTTTTTTTTTTTTAATTTTGCTGAAAACTGCTGCCTGGAAACGGAAGTGATGAGACGGAACCAAAACAGGAAAGGTTGAGTCTGTAAAACCAAATCAATGAACTGAAAATACTGAAATGCTCCTGAGGTGAGGGGAAGTGTAGTCTTGTGGTAATTCTCTATGGGCCTATCATGACACATGACAGGTTTCAAATACATGTACTTAGTTTGTATAGCAATGTGAAAATATGGATAAATGCTGCTGTTGAACGTTTTTGGTTTGTTTGAGCTTTTACTTATTAGTTAGTGTTAGCAGTAGAGAAATAGATTTGCTCGACTGGATTTTTTTAGGCCGACACAAGCCTCAAAACTCTTAAATAAACCAACTTTATCAAAGAATCCTAATTCAGATGGACACAACATTGTACAGTAACAAATGTATGATGATGTCAGGAACCTCTGTTGGTATGTTGCAATATGATAATGTAATTTACCTCAAACATACATTATGTATTTGATTTCTGTACTGCTTTTTTTTTGTAACTTAACCCCTGCAGACGCGCAGCCGGCAACCAACGTCATTACAAAGTGACTTTTGGTTGAATGTAGGTTTTGATTTCGGGTACCATTGTCCGATGCCATCACAATGTCGTGACGTTTTAGGCAGCGCTGATTTTGGCGTCAGCCTGATTTTCATTTCCAACCAAAATTAGTCATCTGATGTTAGAGACGTGAGAGTCCAAAAGCTTTCTGATGTTTCATCGATGTCTGGTGTCTGCTGGGACTACATGTTCTAAAATTGCTCAAAATGGCTGATGATACTGTTCACGCCAACAACATGGGCACAGGCCATAGGGCATAATAACATGGTAAATAAGTGGATATTCAACATTGAGGGGTAGACCTTCTGTTTGTTGTTACTTGTGTATATGTACATTATATTGACATGAGATGATTGAAATAAGGGAAAACAGCAAATAGCCACAATCCGTCTGCTTTTTGTGCTTTTTTTTTTCTTCTTTTTTTTCCCATTTCTTTTTTTATTCCTGTTGATGGAGACTGCGTGGGTGGCTTCTAAGATCTCTGTTCAGCGCTGAGTGGACCTGGCTCTCATCTCATCCACTTTCGATGAGGACTATCTGCCTCTCTCCTCATCTCTCTTCATGTAAAGTGGAACAGGCTTTCAAATACATGGCTATACATATATCTCTTTACAAACAACGAATCTAGATGTGGCTGTTGGGCATCAGTGGCTGAGAGTAGCTGTATATTCTTTTTATATGCATGCAGAGGTGAGGGCTTGTTTGCATGTTTGCACACTTGAGTAAAAATAATTTTGGCAAGCAGGCTGGCGGTTCATGTGCGAGACTGTGTGCACAAACAAACAAAAACATACACTCAAATATATGCAAGACAAACTCCGGCACGCAAGTCAGATGCCCACATGCTAACACGCAGGCGTATGGGCATACCACTGTCTCCTCTTTTCTCTCAAGTTTCTCTCCATCCTCCCACTTCTTTCCTCACTTCAGCCCTCCCTCCCGTGCTCAGATTGACAGCTGGGGCAAAAAGGAGAGTGGAAGGGAGGGAGGAAGGAGGCCCTGAATAAATGAAAAGACAAATAAGTGAGTGCAGGACAGGTAATGGAACTCAGAAAAGCATGGCAGGAACGGAACAGTAAAGCCCAGTGATGTAAAGAGCAGTCAATAATTGAATAGGCTTTTCATTATTGATACCGGCTCTTTGTGAATTCATCTTGGTGGGCGGGTGGCCTGACCAGAGCTCTGTTTTGGACTAGGCAGCGGATACGGTATTTGGGAGCTTGTGGGGTGGGTAGCCTTTTGGCGTGGGGGAACTCTTCCTCAGAAGCCGAGTCGATGGTGGATATGTTTGCGTGCAAGGTCAGAGAGAAGGACACATCTGCAAAGCCTGCAGGTGGGTTAGAAGGTCACAGTCAAGAGGCTAATTAAGGTCAATTTGATGACAATGTCAGGCTGACAGTGTCTGCAAAAAGATTGACAGGTCACTGAGAAGCCCCCTCCCTTCCTCTGTCACTCTACAGAGGGAGTGTGTTGAGGACGTACCGGCAGGTCACTCTGAGGGTAACACAGTTGACTGCAAGGACGGAAGAGAAAACACGAGTTTGTCTTTGTATTTGTGCATCCATTAAAAACTTTTTACAGGTCCAAAATTTGAACGCTGAAATGACCCATTGAAAACTCATCTGAAGCTTTCCCTAAAATAAAAGACCTGAGCAAAGCCAGACCTGATCCAAATAGGCTTGTGGATAATAGCGCAGTATGGTCAACAACAAAAAAAAAAAAAAGTCACTGGAACTAGCAAAAATTACTTAGACAATCAAAATAGGTGCTGATAATTTTACTTGTCAATTGACTAATTGAACAACTTGCTTAAATTATCTTAAATTACCTTTTAACTTCTTTAAAGCAGTTTTAACAAAAACTCAACAATATTACCATCATGAAGGAGGACATATTGCAGATGTGTTGGCATTAGTTGGTGTTCCTAATAAACTGACAACTGAGTATAATTGAAACCTTGGTTGACTTATTTACCACTTGGTTCTTATAGTGGACTCGGGAAGACCTGAAAAAGACAGTTGTAGCCTGACAAGTATTTGTGTTGAACAAAATTTGCAGCTACTAAAAGGCCTTCTGTTCTCATCAGACACCTTTTTCCATTGAGGGAATTGGAAAAGTGTCACAAAAACACCTATTCTCTCTAGTTCTAAATGTACATGCGTCTCAAGAATAATTTGTTGGCCTCCTACAAATATGTCCTCAGGCTTCCTTAGCCTACATAGCAAATCATTCAATTGATTTTTGGCGACATCACTTGTGTGCAAGTGCTATTTTGGTAAAGAGCTAGCACACATTAAGCAGAAATAATGGATGATACAAGGATACAGAAGTAAAGTCTTCCATTTTCATTACACATTTCCACAGTCATCACGTCCTGTGTTTGGAGATCATTCATAATATCCTCCATCTTGTACATATTCATGGGTATCCAAAAATAAACTTCCTGTAAAAGGTGACGCCCCTGTCTGACCACACAAATGTTCACTGTTGTTCTGAGAGCATCACTTTGTCAGTTTGTGCGTTTCAAAAAAGTTTCTGTCATTCTGTCAGAGAATTTCTTTTGTGTTTTTGAGTGATGAGTCGAAAGTTGCACAGGTTTTGAATTGAAGTGCATTTGCTTTTCAAAAACTTTGGTCCTTTCATGATTTCAGTTTCTCAGATGCGCAGGTCCATTCCAGCTGATGGCTTACTTTTCATATCAGTTTACAGATTTTCAGTTCTTTTTCTGTCTTGTACTGAACAGATACCACAGTGGTTGCTGCTGTGAACTTGTGATGTGTGTGTGTGTGTTTACAATCTTTTGGTATCTCTTGTGTTTCCACTTTGCTGGCTTTGATAGCACAATGTCTTGGGCCGTAAGGGAATGGGCTTTACAGCACCGGCTTCAAGTCTGCTTTTATGTCAGTTTGACAAGTTGTAGAGGAGGATATCTGAGAGGCCTTTTGAGTGTACATTGTTTGAATGTTACCCCTATTGGGAATATGATACATTGCACTACAATTGAGCCATTTAGCTTGTTGGTAATCCAATGTGCTTTACTACAACGTAGAGATTCAGTGACCTACTCGAGGACAAATGGCTTTTGAAGACACCCAACATGTGAGGTCCCAGTTTAAGAATAGTTTACAAATCCCCTCGCCTGGGCAGATATTGTCCAATCATAGCTTAGCAACCCTTGCTAGGTGCTGCAGAAATAACTGACTATAACGGCTGATTGAAAAAATTAAAGGTTATGAAATATATATATATTAAAAAAAACTATACAAATATTGGTTGTATACAGCAATAGTACATGAAGTAATTCTGCTTTAATCTACTGCTCTAACTACTTCTAACATACAATGCAATTGTTAGCATGTCTGACAAGCTAGCTGCTAGCAATGGCATGATATTCAGTAAATACATTAATTCTTGTTGTTACATCTAACATTAAATGTAGCACCAGTCATAACTAGCACATGACACAAGCCAAGCTCTTTCTTTAAAACCAATTTGTGACAAGGGTTTTATCACTCATCTGTTGACTTTTTCTTACTAGGATGTTCATCTTTAGCCTGTTAGCATTGATATCACGTATGTAGCCACCAGGTGCATATTTACAGAGTTTACTGAGCTCTTGTTTCAAGTCAGCAGGAAGTCGAGGGTACATTGTTTAAAGATGTATTAAGAATTTTGTGTGGTAAATCTGACAAAATTGTCATTGTAAACCACACTTGTGCTGTGTGAGAACAGAAAAGCTAGACAGATGTTGCAACAGTAGATAAGGAGGACGGAGCTTAGCTCACATCACTTGCTCAAATAAGACAGTTGCACATTTGTAACGCATCAAATTAAAGTAATAGTCCTTCAAACTAAAATAAACTACTTAGTGCAATGTACTTACACCTTTCAGTGACTTTGTTTTGTTGGTTTCCAGGTTGAGACAAATTAGTGGATTCACAGAACTGTGGCTGTGTCTCATTAGAAGCTATATTTTATTTTAATTGTGTATTTTAATTAGATGTTGTCTTTGACTAAAATTACGCCTGGCACATCTTGCTTGAGGCTTGCAAATTTCAGAGAAGCAGCTATCTATATCTCTAGTGCCAGCCGTTGCACTTTTCAGCTTTGCAGGATATTCTTTTTCCAGGGGCTAAGTTAATTTTCACCAATCACGGCTTACCCTGAGTTTCAATTACTTTTGTTTTATACTGGAATTGCCTGTATTGCTATGCAGGGAAGGTTTAGCATCCAATGAGCCAATGTAACTCACTGAAGGGCTGGAAAAATGATGAATTAACACTATAATTCAAAGACTTTAAGATGCCCTAATCTCTCTTTGTCTAGTTTTCTTCCTGGCTCGTCTTGGTTTCTTTCCCTCTTGCTTTCACTCTTTTGCGCGCTCACATGTTTCTTCATTCACCATCTACCTCCCTTTTTCTCTTTCTGTCGTTCACTCATCCACGTGTCCACAGGGGAGCGCCAGGAGTGGATGGAAACTCTTCAGACGGCCACGCGCCCCCCCGCCTACGGCTCCCAGAAGCCCTCCGACAGCCTCTCGCACCCCTCCTCCACAAACAAACGAGGATTGCTGGAGCTCCGCGGTTACAAAGGCAGAGTGCTGGTGTCCCTGGCGGGGAGTAAAGTCAGGCTCTGCAAAACAGAACAGGTACTTCTAACACCACTGGGACTTCCTCTCTACAGGATGACAGCTTCCTGTTTGAAAAAGGAATAGAATAATCACAGCCTATTTGAAGCAGATGAGGTGGAGATGGAGAGACTTATGAAAGAGATGGAGATGATCGTGAATGTGTAATGCAAAAGAAGTAAATATATATGTGTGAAAATGCTTCAGGGTTGACTGAGATACAATAGTTTGTACTGTATTTTCGGTCGGTATCATTGAATGGTACCGCAAAGGAATAACAAGGAGCAACTAACTTATTTATGCAACTTTATTGATCAGACATGAAGCGCCTGGATAGTTTGGATCAGAATGAGTGTGGAATAAATATGTAGTCAGTGGGACTTTATTAACAGTCAATGTCCAAACAAATCAGGTTCTTCTCAGTGCCAGATTAACCAACAGGGCACCTGGGGTAAAACTTTGAATCTGGTCCCTTCTAGTGGTAATTTTGTGTATGTAAATTTCAGTGCTGGGCCCGCCTACAAGACTGACTGACGAGACAAATAATATAGGCCTTTAGTTCTTAGATTAATATTTAACTTTCGTGTTGAACATTTCCAATTACATTTGCCATTATGGAGATGATCTATTACCAGTTGACACATTGGGAAAACGGGGTTGGTAATCCAGCCCAGCTCCTTTCATCAACTTTGAAAGTAGTGTGACTCAGGCTGGTGAGACAGCAACGCTATAATCGGCAACAACCCTTTTAGCTGTTGTGGATCGCTCCAGAGAGACACTTTGAAGTTGCCTAATGAATGTCCAGTGAGTCTGGTCAGCCCAAGTGACCCCACATGATCCTGTGATGTGCCAAGTGCCCCTTTGGCAGACCCCTTTGACCCAAAGTAGACCAAAAATTCACCTGTAAGTGGCCCAAGTGCACCTATAGTTCTGTTCATTACTGCTGTTGAGTGACCTACGGGGTGAAAATGAGCCCAAACAATAATTTGAGGAGCAGTTGTTGTGCCCCTTTTTCAAAATAGCAAAGTTGTTTTGGATTGTTTTACTAGTTCCACTTTAACAAACAGCCTTGTTTTGCGGTTGATTCAATGGATGAGATGAGTTTGAGCTCATTCATTTGATTTTGAGTTCTCTGTAGCAATAACATCCATCCACACATGACAGACATGAGTGACAAGATGATGACTTTGTAGAGGATGGATATATCAAAGTGAGGAGGTGTTTTTTTTTTTTTTTTTTTTTTTTTTTTTTTTTTTTTTTTTTTGGTCATAGATAGATTGTAATAACATATGCAGTGATATATCTCTTTGTGTGTTCTGAAAGTGTGATTTGCTATGTTTTTGATTGACACTTTTGCAATTATTGCAGCAATTTTCTGCAAAACCTTTAAAGACTGAGACAAAGAAGGAGATTGATGTGAAAGGGAGTAAAGAGAGTTGTGCTAACAACTGGTATGTTGCCTGCTGACATTCATAAAGTTAACTATTGACCAACTGCCCATACGCAGGTGTGGCTGCTATCGATGGCTGTCAGTGTTCTGCTCCTTTGTGGACGCAAGCTGAAACCCTCACTTGTCTCTTTGCGACTGCAGTTTCATCTGACTGAATGTGAGCTGTCAGAAGCAGACAGGTGTCACAATGTTATTAGTATGCGAGGATCCTCCAACTGCAGCTCCTCGTCCATTGGCATCTTTATGCAAATACTTGGTGCAGAACAGCAAGACGGAGAGGGAGAAGTAGCAAGCTGCAAGTTTGTTGAAAAATACGGGAAGTTCAAAGATGACAGCAGCACTGACTTTAGTTTGCAAGGACAAACATATTTACCAGTATCTCTCACAGTGAATGGGAGACTGGGAGTGAGTTGAACATGCTTTTAAAGCGACCCCTTACAAACGATGGCATTTTTCATGTGTTAAACTCATCATTACTGAATCTCAGATATTGAGAAAATTTGCACGCAACTTATCACTTTAATGAGCGAATACATTATAGAAGGAGAAAACCAACTTGTTTTGAGACTAAAATGTGCACTTTGTTGTTTTTTTTTCCCAGTATTTTTTGCATTTAATTATATTTTAGCATATTCTCTCTCTGTTAAATTTGTTAAATAAACTTAGAAAGTATTCACAACATTATTTGTCTAAATATACCCAGTGGTTTCAGTGAATATTTATGCAGGAACTTTTTGGACTATTCATCAAGTTTTTTCCTATATTGTTTAAAAAAGGAGTTTAAGCTATTACAATGACCTCCTGAAATTTGCAGTGAGCAGTGTCCCTGCTTTAGAAAGCAAGTGCTAACAGCCAAGAAGAGAAACTTAAATTTCTGAATGTGGTCTTAGATTGGTCTTAACCTCCTGGTAAGCCTGCGGGTTGAAATCCTCACCTTCTCCTTCAGCAAATATTGACAGTGCTGCACCTGCATTAAAACGTTTATGTGACTTTATTCCCATTACCTCTGACTTCATGTGTACTTAATAATCCCTGAGACTGTGCAGTATTTATTTTATGGTATACTCTTGTCTTGTCTTGTCTTTGCAGTTACTAAACAAACAGCTAATGTGTAGGGCTTTAAAAGTTGGGGGGAAAACTTGGAGTCTGGAGGGTTCAAACCTGGAAGACGTTTATTTCTGATGAATATTTAGTCTTTAAAAGACTCCTTCCGACTTAATATTTCACTTCCAAAAATGTTGTTGACTGGAGAGATGACCCTTAAAAACATGAGTGGCCAGTATTGATATAGCTGAGTGTAAAATATTTTTCAGTTTTTGTACCTGATATTGATCAAAATCCAAAAACCCTGGGTCCTACATGTCTCAAAATGCCACTGTCACTAGGTTGTAACAGAGTGTTTATGTAAAAAGATTTATTGCGTTCTTGTTAAGAGTTAGAGGAGAAGACTGACATCATACTCACATTTGTGTGTTTAGTATCGAGCTAGAAAAGGCTATTAGCATAGCTTAGCATAAAATCTTTGCAGGTGTACCTTTTAAGTTTTTTTTTTTATACAACCAGGCAATAGGTATTTCTCCATGCTTTCACTCTCCATGCTAAGCTAAGCTGTTGGTTGCTAAGACATACTTGCAGCACATAAGTCCATGTGACACAAATTTGTCTATTTTACCTGTTTATGTACAGAATAAACTATATAAAAAGAAATACTCTGTTAACTTCCCCGTTTTAGAGTCTTTTTAGTCTTTTTTTTGGCCTCATAAGCTAAATTTTAGCTTTTTATGCTTGCCTCATGGCTTTAGTGCCAGACTCAAGATACAGATGCAGAAAATCTTACGAAATTCCTGAAAGTAATTTAACTTTTTTTCCTCATTTACACTAGCTGAGTAGTAATGCAAGTGTTAGCACCCTTAGTTGTAGGCCATTTTAAATTGGAGGCTCTTGTTGGCAAATGAACAAAGGGTCCAAAGAGTCCTGAGTTTTATTGTGTATTTAGAATATATTCTGACAGACTCTTTTCCGTGACTTTGATCTCATTTTAGCGGAGATGGGTTTTCTTTTACTCATAGTTTCTCTTGAGTCTTTCTTTATTTGATGTCAGTCCAATTAAGCCCTGATAGTGCCTGCTCACGTTCAGAGACTGTTCTCTGCCTGCTCCTGTCCCAGCAGCAAGATATCTTATCTGAGATCGAAAGATACCTCACAGCAGTGATACTATTTCTTAAAGTGCCTCACACGTATTTGTGTGCATATTTGATAATGCTGCACACATTCAACTCATTTCCATCCCTCCTTGGCTCTCATTTCGTTTTGCTCGCTCTTGTAGTTTTGTTGTTTGCCTTTCATTATTTTCTTCATTAAGGTGAACAAACATCTTTGTTAGAATTCTCTTTTGGGTATCACTCCATGTCAGCACATTTCCACTTCCTTGATCTGAGACAGCGAGAGTAACGGAGGGAAAGGGAGAATCTGAGAGAGAACAAATTAATTGTATTATTTCAGCTTACAAGCTAAATCCCCGGCATAAATGCAGCAGCAGCGGCGGTGCGTTTTGACAAAAGAGGAAGAGACAGAAACAAAGAGATAGAAGTAGAGAGATGAAGTGAGAGGAATGGTGGAAGCGCTTTGGCGCAGGGGTCGCATGAGTGAGAAACGAGCGTTGGTGGGCTATAAGAAAAGGAGAGAGTGATGGAGAGCAAGAGGGAGGTAGACCGTTGCCCCGTTCAAGTTCAGTGGACTGGAGTATTTAATCTAACATGATGAACGAGCTATTGGAAACATCATCCTCCCAGCTCCTCCTTCACCACCCCTACCCCATTTCTCACGGACCGTAAGCCCTGTGATGGAGCTGTGTTTAAGGTCATTTAAACACTGAGGTAAAAGAAAGTCAGACAGTGCACAAAGTGTGTCTCACACACACATACAGATTTATTCTGAGAATGATCTCCCTGCCATGGGCTGCATCAGCAGATCGTTACAACCAGGGCAACTTGTTTCATGTCTTATCATCTCATACATCACAAGTGTTATCTGGTTTGTTTTCACTCCAGTAGCTGATTGATTGTTTGTTGGATGATCGTATTTCTTGCTGTCATCTCGTATGTAAACCAGTTCCTACAAGCGTACTTGAACCCAGTTTTTTTTTTTTTTCTTTAAACAATGAAATCTTGTCTTATGACTGCCTGACCAAAAAATTGCAAATATAATTTTCTTGTGATTGAATTCCTACTTAGCAAAAGTTACACATACAGTAGAGCCTTCTCTGGTGGAAAAGGTATTCTGAGTATACAATAACAGTGAGACAGAGGATTTAATTAATCTCTGCTTTAATTAAATCTGGTTCTCATTTGCTCCTCTCAAGATCTCCTTTGTAACAATTAACAACATCCCGAGACTGCAGGGCCGTTTTGTAAAATTTCTGACACAAGAGTGACTTCGCTTCTGCCGAAGCTCTCCTGATGTAATGAGTTTAGTTTCTTTTTGCATCCCTAATACAACTCAAAGAGCAAATTAAAAAGCCTGTAGCTGTAATTTTGTATGTGATGAACATATGTGTATTTTTTTTTTTTTTTTTTTTTTTTTTTTTTTTTGGCCAGTTGAGGGCAGCACTACAAGCTGGAAATGCTAACATGCTGGAGTGGTTCGCTTGCCACTCAGAGGGGCATTGCACATAGTAAAATGACCTTGGGCAAGATAGTGAACCCCAGACTACCCCTGATATATCATTGGAGTGTCTCTGTGTGTTTTAGTAGAACGTATACCACATGCAGTATGTGTAGCTTTGGTAGTATTTGTAATTTAAAATGCTGTGAGTGGTTGAAAAAACTAGAAATTTGCTAGATAGGTGCAGCCCAATTATCCTTTTGCAGGAAAAATGTTAACTCTGTTCCACCAGTTTCGCTTGTTAGCATGCTAACATTTTAATATTTAGTGCTGAGTACGACTGAGGCTGAGGGGGTTGTTAGAAGTGGTTAGAGAATCACCAAAACCAGTGGAATTTGACCCTGATGGTCTGTTTAAAAAATCCATTACAGTTCATTCAAAGGTTGATGAGACATTTCAGTCTGGACCAAAGTCGTGGATGGGCTGACTGACACTGACATCCCGAGAGCTAGCATCGCAATATGGCTAAAAATATTTATCAGTACATCTTTAAATACTGAATTGAATTTTCAAAGTTTTATCCGAACCAACACGTGTGATTCACTGTGATCCAACCAGGACTGTAAATTGACTCATCTGGGATTAGAAACTCAACCTCAGGATCTTTACTCTTCCAAACCTCCCCTTCAAACCTACTGTTTACCAGCTCAGCTTAACTCGCACGAAGCAGCAGTCAGACTCATAAAGCCTTTATAGCTGTGTTCCACATGCACCATAAAGTTTTATGAAATATTTCTGACCAAATGTGACTCTCAGACCTGTGAAGTGACTTGCACTGGCTCCCTTTCTACATCTGACTCAAATAAAAGTTGCTTTTTGCTCAGGTCTATCCTAAGTACATTTCTGGCTTTCTCTTTCTTTTGTCTCTATACATTTATTTGTCTATTTCCTTGCATCTTTTATCCACTGTCATTTTCCATACCTCCTCACTTTCCTTGGCCTTTCTGTGTCACTGCCTGGTGTTTAAAATAAAAGTCCTTTGTCTCCAATGAATGTGTGCTCTTTTAAACTCACCTACCCCTTTGTGAGACGGTCATACCCTGCAATGCTTTTAGAGCAGTTTAAGTGGTTGAGTGGACATGGAATTGGAGATAGAAGTAGAGGCTGCCTCTACTTGTCTGGCTTCTTTTAGAGCAGCTCAGCACTCTGGAGTGACTGACTCACACAATAAGAGGTTGGAAAGCTTTGAAAGAAATTATAATTGGATGCATGACTGGAATATTCAGAGTAAGCCTTTGCTTAGCACTTATCAGGTTAAGGTTATTCATTATAGGTGCGAGAGAAATGCTTTTTCACTGTCACCTTGCAGGAATTTGGCGTGTTTACATGATTTGAGTTGACTTTTTTTCTCTTTGAGTGGAGTTTGAGTTCAAGTTCTTTGAGATACTTTATGTGATATGGTTTGTGGACAAAAAGTAGCCAAGAAAAAAAAAAAGACGATTGTCAAGCATGCGTATAAGAATGTGACTAAGGGCTGTCTCCCCTCTCCCCCTTTAAGCACCTTTATTGCCACCTACCCCTCGGCTGTTGTAATTGGGTGAGATATTTTTACCTCTAATGCCTTTCCTTCTTCTTTCCATCCTTCCTTCCCTCCATCCTTGGTGAATTAATTGGAGAGGGCAGGAGGCCACGGCACATATTGGGTAGGTAACGAGTGGCGAGGGCTGGACTGCCGCTAACACCCAGCGCTCTAATTGGCTGCCTGAGAGGGATGAGGGTCATTAGGTATAGGTGACTGCTTTGCCCTCTCAGCACAGTCACACACTCGCATGCCCATACATCCAGACAGGCGGGAAGGCTCATGCATGCATGTGTGTGTGCGTGTACAGTGCAGACGCTTTCCTCCCCCATATATCTTCTCGGTATGAAACAAAACAATTCTACAATAACGCATGTAAACCATTTGTCCTTATGTGTTTAAATTACTGCGGCGTGTTGCCTTGAGATCCTTGGGTAAACCGAGTGGTTGCCGAGAATGAGCTTTGAATGAGGTTGGGTTATATCCCGTAACCCCACGCTCTCTTGTTATCGCGTCATGTGTCTTCAAACATCAGAACACACTGAACTTAAAAGAGCAATGACTGTACGTAGTTATAATTGATAGGCTAGAGAGGCGAGTTTCTGCTGCAATGGAAACCCTCACATCAAAACTTTTAGCTCAATTAGGAGTTGGCCATACAGTGAATTCAATTGCCTCACTCATGCTGTCTTGCTCTTTCCTTTTGTATCTCTTATGTCATCCTCTTGCTCAGAGGGTCTTAATTACTCATAACGCTTCATAGGATCTCTCCACATTAGCTATATTTCTTTTCCACTCGCTCTGTCTCAGTATCATTGTGCAGAAGTGTTAGGAAAGGAGAATAATTGAGTTTTTCACCACAGTCCTCTAAATTTGTCTGAAGTAGTCTAATTGGGGCTAATGATGGTCAAATGAAGATTTTGACAACATTAGCCCCAATTGAACCAACCCACACAATACTAAAAGATCAGACTGCGGCACGCAAATATTTAAGTGACTTTCTCCTTGTGTTGTAATCTGCAAAATTTGGCTGATCTGAGAAGTTTTGTTGCTAATTAGTTGAAGAGTTCTGCAAGAGATCTGGCAACGCTCTTCCCCTCATACATAAACACACGCTTCTTTGCACTGCTACAATAGGCCATGTATTCCCAAAAAATGTGCCTAATCAACAAAGATGGAGTCGATTCATTTCCTTCTCTTTGTTTGGTGTAATTAGTGTTAAATTGTTTTACAGCTAGCACAGACAACACACATGCTTTATAGCTGGCACAGCGTGGCGGCATTTAGCGCTTCTCGCGAAAGGCTGTATTTTTGTGATTTGCTGTGGTACTGGCGCAGATCCTGCTTTGTTCTGGCTCTTTCTACACACAAACTCACACACACATGGGCATAGAAACGCACACTTTCTTTCTGTAAACTACTCAGCTGACCCCTCACCCGTCTCACCCACTCTCACTGAGGATTACCAAGAACTTCTCTCACTTACACTTTCTCCCATATTCCCCCTTCTTTCTGTTCCTGCTGTCTTTCTCTCCCCCATCTTTTGACTCATGTTTTTAGCTTTGTGTAAGTGCCTCAGGAATGGAGTAAAGTGTGCATTTTTCTATATTGTAATGTCGGATGCCTACAGCAATACGCTACAGAAAATGATCTAAACTGCTGTGAGTGTTGAGGCTGTAGTGGAGACAGGAGGGCTGTGGTGCGATGCTGAGTTACAGTGGAGCTTATGAAAACTGTGCCTCTGCATCTAACCCCTATTTCTGAAATGGGCCTGTGGAAACATTGAGGCTGAAAGCTGGGGTTGGTTTGGATTCCCCAGACGCACCTTTTGCCTTTTGCAGAGCTTCGCTGATTCACGCAGGTGTACACAAACACACACACACATGCACACGCTCAGTGCAACACACATTATAGCCTTTCCATCATGTTCTGTCTCTCTTCAGTGCTCACACAGACACACACACACAAACACACTTGTCACACACAGGCTGGGTTTGTGCGTCACTGGTAAGAAGGAGGAAAAGCTGATGACATTTGGGTGTGTGACTGGTCTGTCACATACTATTTTCAGGAGGGCTCTCTCACATGTCTACCTCTATATCCAGTCTCATTTCCTAAAACAACAAAACAAAAACCACACAGGAACACATCCACAGGAAGGACTGAGACTGAGAGTGTCCCTGAGGTGATTGTAGGTCTTCTTCAGTGTTTGTTAGTTTTTATTACGCCAAATGACATTCAAGCCCATCATGAGAAACCACGACCTGTTGATCCAACCTTATTAGGGAGGGCCTTTTGGCTGATTTTGCCTAAAAGGGATTAAGATGGAGTCTTGTGAAGGCTCCTAACATTTGCTGGGTGTTAAGGGAGTGTTCCCTCTCTTTTTGGAGTGTATTGGATAGATTGGATATTTTAAACATTTGTGTGTGTGTATATATATGTGTGTGTGTGTGTGTGTATATATATTGTCTAGCTTTAAAATGAGATTGCTTAGCTATCTGTCCACCACTCCATTTCCACTTGTGGGACCCAGTCAGCCATTTGGAAATTGACCAATTGTTTCAAAATTAGTTTTTTGTACTGATTAAGCAAATTAGATTTGTGATTTTGTTGCCTTTGGACAGCTCTATGCTAGCTATTTCGCCCCTGTCTTCGGCCTGTATGCTAAGCTAAGCTAACCGGCTGCTGGCTCCAGCTTCACACCTGCTATACAGACCAGAGAGTGGTATCGAATCTCTCATTTAACTCTATAATAGGTGTCATGTCCAAAGATCCCCCTTCATGTCTGACCTGATTAGTAAAATTAAACCCATATGCAAAGTGAATGAAATTCATTTTGGTTTCCATGTCTACCCTGTTGGTGGCCCCCTACCTACTACTACGTGCCAACTTTGCGCTTGTATGGGTAGTTAAATGCTGGACCTAGACTAGCTGTTAATGCTAATCACACGCCTCTACCTCGATCATTAACAGACGGTAACGGCATTAGGGGAGTAGCAATCTTTTCATCTAACTCTTGGTGAGGGAGCAAATAGGCTGTTTTCTTATGGGAATAAAAGACGGTGAGCAATTGTTGATGATTTGAAGTGGCTATGCTATAACTACCTCGCACTTCATTACAGTTACATTTATGGATCTCTGTCTCCTTGTTTGTGTTTTTCCAGGACTATAAAGCAGGGCTGGCTATTGCTGAAGTGGAACTGACTGCTGCCAATATTAGAGACATGGACCGCAGGGGCTTTGAACTCAACACACCCTTTAAGAACTTCTGGTACGTGTGCACACCATTTTGTGTATATGCATGTATGTGAGGGCGTGTACCTGTGTGTGCGTGTGTGCGTGCGTGTGTGTGCGTGTGTGTGTGTGTGTGTTTTTCTTGCCTTCTCTCACAAAAAAATTCCTGCTAAAAATGTGTGTGAAGTATGATGTATCTTTTTATGTGTGTGTGAGAGGGAAAAGCGCACTCTCTCTGTTTGATCTCACAGCTTTTTCCTGAACACATACTCTATTTCTTATTGCCTTTTTCATCATCTTAAAAATGAATGTTAAGTGAAGGAATCTCTCCTTGAATACAGACCCTTCAGAATGATGTATTCAACAGGTTGACATTGTAGCACACCTCCGCATTAGTTTAAAATCTTACATCAGGAAGCAGCAGGATGTCAAGACTTCATTCATATTCCCTTCTAAAACAAATCTCACAGTATTATCATCTCATCTCAGTTATATAGTTTAGGAAATGTCCTTCATGGACACTAAGCCTCTTGCTTCACTGTATTTTAATCTTAATAATCATATCTCATATAGCATCCAAATTCTTAGCTAAAAGGTGATGGCAGGCACTTTGGTTAATCTGCTCTTACACACGTATGATATCAAAAGTCTCATTGTGCGATAAGAGTTTAGGTACTTGTAGTAAAAGAATACTAACGAATTGTAGTCACATCAGATTTGCCCTTTTTTGCATTTTTTTTTTCATCACCGTGGCTTTTATTCTCACCTGGGGAGTTGGAGAATTAGATCAAACCAGAAATGGTTTGTGAAGGCTCAAAAATAATTCTTCACCCGATGTATAGAAAACACTGACTTATTGATTTGTTTGTTGTACCAGCAACTTGCTTATCTGATTTACTCTCTGTCCTTAATTTTTATGAAACTATTATGTGTCTTTAGAGGGAAATCAGCTCCTTATCTATTGAACACAAAAGGTCTGGTGCGAAGACATAAATATTTTTTAATCTTTGAGTCTTTGATACAATCCAGAATAACCTGGGTGCATTTTCCCAATGAATGAAACAATGAATCGATTAGTTAATCACCAAGCAGTAATATGCAACTGCTTTGATGTTTGATTAATCATTTAATTAATTCTTTATTCAAAAAAAAAAAAAAAAAAAAAAAAAAGATATAAAACCTCTTCTTACCACTTTCTAATGTGCACATTTGTTGGCTGGTGTGAACAACAAGGCAGCAATGTGCAATTTCACTTTTAGGTGAGAAAACGGCAGCAACGTCTCAAGCAAAAATAAAAAGTTCCTGATATTCATGTAAAATTATTCAGTGAAATTCACTTTTATTGTCAGATAGTTAAACATGTGTAGCCTTTACGGTACAAAATAAAATGTGTTTTCCTCCGAGATATAAGTTGCGAAACTAATGAGCAGTCATGACGCACAGTTGAGACTCGGCTCTAATGAGACAAAGAGGGCTGCTTTCACTGTTTGTTTGTTTCCACTGTATTTTAGCTGCACTCTCTTTCAATCATGTCAAATCTCGTACCCACCACACGCCTCACAGACTTATTGGCCATTGTTGTACTCGGCTACATGTGAAGAGACTTCTGTACAAAAATCACTAATTATCGATCAGGACTTTTTTTTTTATTTTTTTTTTTTATAAAGCCTCCCCAAGGGAGCTTCGTGCAGGTATTTCTGTCCCTGTAGGGCACAAAGCCTTTCAGGCGACTCCGGCCCCTGAGGGCCTACAATCAATGAGCGCGCTGCTTGTTTGTGCTGTAATGGCCCATTTAGAATACAACCGTCACAGCTGCCTGGACAAAGCACGGCTTGTTTGTTTGTATACGCTTGTTCACTATCTTCCTTTCTTCTTCTTTTTACCCCTTGCTTTTCTTTTTTTTTGTCCATTGCCTTGTGTAAAGACTCCCCCTCCCCCACCACTCCTCTACCTGTCTGTTGTATGTCCGATCGATCCGTTTGTGTCAGCCGCCTTAATGGTCCCGTCGTTTGGCAGCTTCGTTAATACGCTGGACGTAATTGCCATTTTGTGTGCAACAAAAAAGAGGTGGAATTAAAATGAGCTCAGGTCTCCTGAATTGTTTTGATGAGGTGATTGCTGAAAGAGTTTGATTGTGTGTGTGTGTGTGTGTGTGTGTGTGTGTGTATCAAATCGATTGGTAGCCCTCGGAGTGTTCTCCTACCTGCTCAAGGTGGGGATTAGTGAGAAACTCATCTAATCACTTTAAGCTGTGGAGACTCACTTTGGCTTTTCCATTGTTTTGCTGCCGTTAAATGGACAGAGCGTTCAGTCCGCTGTGGTTGATACAATCGCACACTTATGAGTAGAGAGAATGACAATGAGGTAGAGAGGAGAGGAGATTTTACCAGGCAAAGACACTCAAGTTTGAAGGAAAAAAAAAACAAAAAAAAAACTTTTTGCGCTTGATCAGAAAACACTTTTACTAAAGTAAAGCTGCAGATAAACGCCAAGCTCAAGGGCATATTGGAGAAAATCCACGTTTGTCTGATCTGTTTATTGAAACTTGTGGACAGTTTCACTTTTTTTTTTTTCCCCTGTCTGAAAATATTTCCCAATGAAAAATTGTGACACCAAGGTCTTTGGATTACCCTGAGCAATAGTTTTAGAAGGGTGTGTTTTCTGTTGAATATCTCAGGTTTAATTTTTCAACGCTTTGAGCAGCTTCACTTTAAAAAAGCAACAGGTGGATGGTAGAAAAACATCACATACAAAACCCCAAATCTGCTCTGTCTGTATTTGTAGATTTTACTCGTCTCAGTGTTTGCATTTTGCACATCATGCTCTTTATCTTCTTTAAATCTCTGCACTGTCTTCTTCTCTCTTCTCTCTTCTCCTTGGTCCGTATGCATTCAATGTGTATCACAAGCTACTGGACGCCTTAATTTCCCTCAGGATATGTATCTATCTTCCTGTTACCTTTTTACTTTTTCAAATCTTAAAACACTGTTCATATAACTACGTATACATTGAAAGAATTACTGGTTGCTCCTGACTGTGAAGCTAAAACTAATACGAGGCTTAAGCAGTTTAAGTTAAACGAATCCAGGGCGACCTGGAATGAGAAAGGAAAGGACCACTGCACAGCCAGTATGGACATGTATATACAGATCCTGAAGGAGGGGCACTTCAAGTGTCCAGTCATCCACTTCCATAACACTGGGATGGATTGATTGGTCAATATTGGTAGGTAGTATTATAAGGTTAATAAGTGGTGGAAACATGACTTAATTTCACCAGTTTTTGTAGCAGGTTATCTAAACTTTTCGTCTCTTAATTTCTTATTCATTTTAGCTTAACTTCATAATTTAAAAGTAAGTGTCCTTTTTAAAAAGGATGAGAATATTTCTCAAACTTGGATTCATTATCAGCATCAGCCTCCATGTTTGGTTCCGTGTTGGATATTTGTGTCATTCCTACGTTTAGAAAGATACTGCAAATATGAGCTGATTAAACATTATGAAAATGGAAAATGTTGAAACAAAAAGCAATTAAATAAAAATTATACTAACTTTTATATAACTATATTATTAAAATTGTGACTGATGGGCCTTGAATTGTTGATCTAAATTCTGAACAATGAGCAACTATACTTTTTTCCTTCAATTTCTGATCTAGCAGTAAACCACTTTGAGTCTAGCGCTGACTCTTAACAAATTGAAGTTATCTCATTCAGATTAATCTGAAGTCATATGCAGTCTCAGGATTGTTTAATATTAACCTGATGATTCTTTGAGTAGTTAGTTATTATAGGTGATCACACTGTTGTGGAGCTGACTGTAGAAATTTCCATTGCTATTCTGCCTCTTAATGAATTTGATCCCTTCCACAACCTTCAGAAATATTTTTCATATCTATCTTTAGCGACAATTGGGGGGAATTTGGAGGAAATCTTTTATGCACTGAATTCACTTAATTCTTTCTTTCTTTTTTTTTATGTTCTCTTAACCTTCCTGAAAACCACTTTAAATAGGCTAAACCCTGTTTTGAAAATCTGCCAGTGTTTCCCTTTAGTTTTTTCTTCTTATCTAACAGTACCACCTTGTATATTATTTGTCATAATGATTGATGCCAGATCTTTTTTTTTTTTTACTTTCTTCACCTTGAATTGGAATAACTAATTTCTGTTTTTATTTTCTGGCTGTCACTGTGGAGCCAGAATCCATTTAAAAGTGCTGGTGACTGGCATTTGAATTTGGAATCTCATTTTTAGAAACATTTGACCATGTTACATAAGCAAAATGTAAGTTGTGGCTTTTCAAAGTGCACTGCAGCGTTTCATATCAAGGTCAGTATAGAGGCTGTATTGATTATTCTCATATCCAAGCCCTTCATTCTCTCAATAATGAATGCTGTGGGGAATGACGAGGTGTCATGAAAGAAATATTGATGCTCCTCTGCTTGAACTGATTAGTTTTATTTAACAAAAACTTCTATTTAGTAATACAAACTTCTTATATTTGACTTTCTTCCTATTAAGTACATTATGCATGCATGCAAAATGAGCCGTATTCCCCATTCATCATTCATGAAGAAGAAGTACATAGATTTCCTCACTTGCATGTACTATGTAGGGTAGCAGAGCATAAAGTCCTTACACAGCAAATAGGATAAAAGACTGTGCTCTCCATAACTGAGAATTTCAAAAGAATATCTAGATACCTCACATCCAAATTGGATTACCAAATTTAACTGTAATTTCACATTTATAAAAAATACATTTTCATGAGTAGGGACTAATACTAGGTCCTTAGGTGAATGGAAACCCTGAAGCTGCTGTTTTTTCAAGTCCATGGCCATGAAGGTCATGCAGGCCAATTGAAATTGGATGTTGGATATTTTTACTTTTTTTTTTTTTTTTTTTTTTTTTTTTTTGGAATGGAATAGTTTGCCTTCTTATTTGGAGTCAGATGAGAAGATAGATGCCACTCGAATGTCTAATGTGTTAAATATGGAGCTAGTGCAATGAGATGGGTGGGTGAGCTTTGCGTATCTTCTCCTCATCAACAATAGAGAGTGTTCACTCTCTCTGGGTTGTTTTTATTTATTTATTTTTGCTCTCTTAGTTTAGTTTCAGCTTTGATAACTTTGTAGATCATTTCACGGGAACAACGGGGTATGTGCGAGCTCTATGACTGTTGTTAGTGGTTAGGGAGATGATAGAAGCTTGAAGCCTGTGGTTTTGAGGATGATTGACATTGTTCAACAATGAATGAGCTTGATTGAAAGTTGTAATTTCATTGAAAAATAGCACAACGGCTTATGCATAAGTGAATTTATAATCAGCACAAAGGCAACAATTTAATTACTCCTAGCCTGTAAAACATAGTAATTTTACTTCTACTCCATTTCTTAAATTTGTTTTCATATCTCAGGAAGATTGAGCTAGAGTTTATGTTTTCCTCCTTACCGCCTGTTGTCCTTAAAGCTGCAGTTTATTTAGTGGCCTGAGGTGACACAGGTCTTCACTTCATATCTGAGACTGTGCAGCCTGGGAACCTCTACATACACTTGCGCTGCCTTCTGCCTCCTGCCTCCTGCCTTCTGCCTCCCTTTGCCCCTCTGTGGTTTTGGAGGCCATGTTGTAGTTCAGCAGACGATGTGCGCAGTCATCTTTTTAGACGGGGCCCTGGGCAGAGACCAGTGGGCACAGAACTGCTGAACCCAATCAACCTATCGATCCCTGCTGGGTTACTTGGGTGAAACGGGCCTGGTGCACATCCTCTGCTTCGGGCAAAAGCCCCCCACGCCCCCGACACCCTCACACCTCCCCTCTCCTCCTCCTTGTCTTCTGTCTTACTTTGCACCGGTCGCCAGGTTTCCATGGAAACCAGTGGTCCCATTTCTCCTTTCTAAGTGCTTCTTTCAGTCAAGCTAGGACTCTCTTTCTCTCTCTCTCTCACTCTCAATTTTATATATCTGTCGATCTTTGTTGTTCTTGCTGTCTGTCGTCTTTTCTCTTGCATGCTCTCACTTGAACCCACACTGGTGCACACACTGCTTGTTACTGACACTTTACATTTTCTCTTTTATATCTATCTAATTTTGAGATATTCAGTACATTTACCGACTTCATCAAAATACACACACGCACTTGCATGGCTCTCCCTGTCCTTCAGAAACTTGTCATGGCTGTCCCTATGGAGGTATGAGAGTGCTTGTTAGAAAGCTGTAACCAGTCACTCCTGTGTGTGTGTGTGTGTGTCTCTTCCACAAAGATCTCTTGACTGTGGAAAACAGTGAGCCATACTGTAGATAGATTGAATGACAGGCAAATGACTGAATGTGTGCTAGGCCTCTCACTCTCACTCACACACACATAAAGGCCCTTGTGTATTGAGTACATATTTATAAAATTGTGTGTGTGCGTGTATATATAGATGCATGCATACTTCTTCTACAAGCAACATTTTCCCATGTGTGACTTATGGTCACTAGATCCCAACCTCACAGCCCTGTCAACTTATTAATTACTAATAAAAATAATATCACCAGTTTCACATCATTAAAACCATCTTGCCTTAATCATAGAAAATGGCAATAACAGAAATATATAATAGCAATATAGGAAAGTGAATGTTGATGCCTGAATGTATGTGTTACTGCCTCCGCTCATCTGGAGATGCCAGTTCGGTTTCTTTTGGAGGATATCATTTGCATCCTATCAGACCAGAAATGAAACCTATTTGTTTTTTAACTAAGTTTCCACCACTTATTAATCAGGAAACATCATATTGTGTCACAGATACAGGTAAAATAAAATATGATAATGAAATGGTAATGCTTTCTAAATTAGATCAAGGTGGCTGAACAGAGCTCTTTCTTGTAGACAGCTTACTACAGTGCATGTAAACACAATTTCCTAAATATCCTGATTTCTTGTGTTCGTGTAAACACAGTGATTGCACGCTGTGGCCTCAAGATTTCTATTAAGATTTGCACATATAATTTGGCCACAGTGCACTGACATGAAAGTGAAGTGCAGTCCCACTTACAATTAATGTTGTTTGTTTGCAAATCATTTATTCAGACTGAGAAATTGCCTTCGTGTAGTGACGCTTTCAGACATTTACTGTATTGGAATTAAACCTATAAGTCTGTAGCTGGACAGAAGAAGCAGCATCCTTTTATTACCAAGCTTATCTCAGCTCTTTACCTTTTTCATTTTCTCACTTTCAAGCTGACAGGGCTTGATGCAGGTGCTGATGGAACAACGTCGTTAAACATGATTTTTTTTTTTTTTTTTTTTTTTTAATGTATATCGAAACTGTAAATGTTTTTACTTTTTCCTCCATCACCACTTCTCAACTTAGAATCTGATATAGAAAAATATGCTGCATTAGCACTTTATAGATTTTAGTGGTGCAAGGTGAGACAGATTGATTTACCTGTCCCGTTGCTGCTCTCACCCCCCCCCCCCCCCCCTCGTGCATACCTCACCCACCCACTATCAGTTTCACCAAATCTATTGCAATCACACATTCACACTCAGCAACCCCCTCAAAACTACTCCAAATACTGCACGCCCCTGTAACCCTGCCAAGCAATACTATGCTGTTTAATTGCTCTCTCAAATCAAATCAATAACAGTGAGGCATGTGTTGGGGATTGGGGGGGGGGGCAAAAAATCAATTGTTGCAGCTTCACGGCCGAGTCAGAACGGGAGAAGGAGGAGTGGATTGAAGCGGTCCAAGAATCGATTGCTGAGACACTCTCCGACTATGAAGTGGCAGAGAAGATCTGGTTCGACGAGGGCAACAGGAGCTGCGCCGACTGTCACGCCCCGCGGCCAGAGTGGGCGTCCGTCAATCTGGGTGTGGTCATCTGTAAGAAATGTGCAGGTAAGGGACACATGCGCATGCAGCATAACACTTGGCTTCCTCTGGCTCTGCGAAGTACACACACATGTGCCGGGTGCAGACATACACACTGTGCATACAATAAGACAGACAATTCCCTACTTGTAAAGACCCACCTACACACATCTTTGTATAAGTAGCTCCAAGCAGCCTGTCAAAAGAGACTTCATTTGATCTTAAAACCAGTGCTTTCCCACCTACGAGTAGTTACCCACGAGTCATTGCAAGACAAATCTGAAAAGTGGCTTGATCAGAAACAAGAAAAAAGACAACTCTCACACTTTATGTGACGGGTCCATAAGAAGTTTCCAGTAAAAAGAAAGAAAACAGTGATTTGCACTAATTACAGAAACAAGGGAGACAGATGTCTGAGACTATTGTTTTGTGTAGGATTTAGTTAATTATGTTACTTTAATATGAAGTTTCTTTGTTTCCAATATATTTTGAACTCAAATAATCACAGATTATTTATTTGTCAAATTTTATATATGTTTAACTGCATGTTTACTTGTTAAAATAAGATTATGCCTCGCTTAACTATTCCTAAATAGTTACAGCCCACTTCTAAAATATGTTAAAATGAAACAATCCACAAGGGAACTTCATCCTCGTTCTTCTCTCTCTCTCTCTCTCTCTCTCTCTCTCTNCATGTTTACTTGTTAAAATAAGATTATGCCTCGCTTAACTATTCCTAAATAGTTACAGCCCACTTCTAAAATATGTTAAAATGAAACAATCCACAAGGGAACTTCATCCTCGTTCTTCTCTCTCTCTCTCTCTCTCTCTCTCTCTCTATATATATATATATATATATATATATATATATATATATAACTAAACATTAGAACATGTATGTACTGTATGAAAAAGGACCATGTGGCTATAAAGGGTCACTATTGGAAAAACCAACCCCAAATGTTCTTTTGCTCATATTTAAATATTTAAATTTACTTTTATTACATGTATAAAAAAGAAACAAAAAAAAAAGATTATGCTGCAAGACTCAAAAACACGCTAAAATAAGAAAAAAAGTATTTTTGTCCTCACTTATTAATCTGTATGTGTGGTCGGATGTTTGTCTGTGAGCATAAACTCTGACCCAGAGGCTCTTTTGGAATAAGATCTCAGGTGATAAGCCACTCACGGGAGTTGCCGTCTGGCCTCTGGACTCTCTAATCTATTTGGAAACGGTGGATGGCTCAGATGAAATGACAACAAAGATTAAGCCCTGGGCAAGAACTTGGGGAATCCCAAACTGCTTCTTGACCCTCAAAACATGATTAGAGAGACGCAGCAGAAGGCTTTCTGGTTGGTGTGTAGTCTTTTTTTTTTTTTTCTCTCTACAGTCCCTCCTCTCCCTCCAGATCTTCTCCAAACTTGAGATTTCTCTCAGAGTCATAAGTTTTAATGCGATTCTTCACCTCACCTCTGCAAAGCCCATGTAATTGGTACGCATCAGATATCCAACATCCCTTTTCAAACACCCTTAAATGATTTCATTTGCAGGGGTGTTTAATATTACATTTTGTCGACGCACTGGGAGAGAGAGGGTGAATATCTGCAACGAGGAAGCTGTCCTCACACTGTGCTCTCCTTAAATTAGGCGGCGGTCCATTTGGAATACCAATGACTGCTCACGCTTTTAATTAGCGCTCTCATGTCATGGACAATAAAGAGAAATGCTGAACAAGAGGAAGAGGAAAGAAGTAATGAGAAGGCTAATGGTAAAAATGATCCCGGACTGGCTTTGCTCTTTTCTTGCCAAGACAGAATGAATTTTAATAGTCTATAGCCTCACTCTCTGATGTGGAGCAGTTTCACAAAGTAATATTTTGTCTTTGTTTGCGTAGACTTGAAAGAGTGACGGTCAGTTTTTATTAAGAATAATCTGTCTGTATTTTTAATCATTCAATATTTTTTATTAGAAAACAGGTGAATGTTAATAAACTCAATAATACATAAACATGGGTGAATACGATTAAAAAAAAAAAAATCTATATTCTCTGTTTTAAGAGACAGTAAATCGCTTGGCTCTACTTTAGTTTTTGCTTTTAGATAGTAAGAAAACACAAAAAATGTCTTTATTACTGATGCATATTTTGAGTTGTCCTTGCCACAAGGAGGTTTTTACTTTACTTTACTTTACTTTTGAATTCCAGCGTCTTTCAGCGAGAGCCATCTCTGCAGATGTTCACCCCTTTCAGAAATACTCTGGGTAGTGTTTGGTAAAATTGAGTAAAAACCTCCAAATTGATGTATTTATTTATTTATTTTTTTACCACTTGGGAGCAGTGCAGCCACGCCAAGAGTAAGCACAATTGACACACATACATTGGATCTGGATACACATTCAGCTGACATGTAGAAACATTGGCATTTATTAATATTCATTCTCTGTTGAGCTCTATTTTGGTCTCCACCATTTCCCGCATTGAATATCTTTTAATGCTCCATTACTGAATGCTCTTTAACAGGTTTCTTACATTATCTGGCTGCACTTTGATGATGAGAAAGTAGCGTAGAGGGTTTATTAAAGCCTTTTCACTGACAACAATCACCTGACATTGCTGGAAATGAGGCTGATGAGAGTGGTGACACTAAGCTAAGGCAATACACATACACATCTGATGTATTGTTTATTTAAAGATATTGATTTGTGCAGCCTTAATGACATGATATTTAGAGGGAATCTTCCCATTTGTGGCTGCTTGTTTTTGTCTTTGAACACAAACCCAAGACAGAAACACTTTTCCATGCTCCTTCACTGCTCAAAGCCACATTCCTCAGTAATTTTATTTCTCTTATAACCGATTTTATCCCACTGTCTACACTCTTATTTTAGTTCCCACTCTTTGCCCTTTCTCCCACTGTCTGATGCAACCACCAGAGGAGATCTGGGTGGCCCGCACATGTAATTGCGATCAACTCCTGTAACTTCTGGATATATCCGCTGGCAACAGTTGCCATGGTGACACAAAAATGCAGTACTCATTGCTTTGTTTCCATCTGACTCATTATTGAGTGGGTGGGGGGGGGGGGGGGGGGTTCTATAAGTATGGAGGGGTGAAAAAGTGTCTGCGAAAGTTGGTGATTGGAAGCGAAATCCTTGGCAGCATAGGCAAGATAAAGACATTTACAACAGGCTATTTATGTAGGAGGATCTCGCCATGCACCCAGTGGCACGTGCACATGCACACTTTTTTCAGCTTCATTACCTTTACATAAGTGAGAATGGAAAATAGCGGTGCTATAAGGCCCAGTGGTTGGAGTGTGGTTGTAACACTATAGCAGGCACCCAGATGAAATATTTTCGCTGCTTCACAGGCAAAAACTGACAGAGTCTGGCTCTTTGGCCTTTATTTTCAAAGCAAGACTCATGTGGTCTTGGGGGTGGTGATTATTCCCATCGCTTCACTTTGACTCATGGGGTTATAGAAACCATATTTAAACACATTTGACTACACAAATGTGTCCACACTTGACACTTTAATGTGAATTTTTCTCTAAAAAACATTTCATTTAACCTCAATTTCCTTTTTATTTTTACTCTCAGGACTCTGTTGAAACATCTTTGGTCTGTTGTAAACAAAAATAACCTCAGATTTAAAAAAAAAAATGTTTTACCATGATTGACCAACTACTGAATCAATCTGAACAGCAGACTCAATTGCTCCTGGGTCTTTGTTAAAATGAGAAATGTTTTCTAAATTCTTTCTATCAGAAATGAGACAAGTTGATCAGGATTGCAGGAGTAGAGTACAGTATTTTTGACAAACTGGATAATTCAGAGCTTGTTGAAGTCTCACGCCTACTGCCTAGATCTCATTTCAACATAAAACAGATACAGTGATAATAGATAATTTGAAACATATGCTTTGTTTTTCTTAATGGCCCTTAACTACCCCAAGACCATTCCATTAAGACACCAAGAGAGACTTTTGTAAATATTGATGATTATTTTAAAGCACAATTACATGTTGTTCCTCAGGGTTCAGTACTTGGTCCACTCTTTTTTTTTTTTTTTTTTTCATTGAACACACTTCCATTCAACCAAGTTGTACAACTACAACAAATTTGAACTATGCAGATGACACACAACTGTTTTAAAAATACATAGTTGCTGTTTTGGATATGCAACATTTAAATAAAAGGAATTAAAAATCTGGATTTATAGTTATTGGTCGTGATTCTTAAAGAAAAAAACTGATATTTGGAGCAGATCAAAGCCCCTTGTGCTTAATTCAACATCAACTCACATCAAGCCTGATGAAAATTGGTCATGCTATGGTATATGAGATTCAAAATCCAATCTGGCAGCAATTAGTCCTGTCAGTTAATGCGTCCTGGTCTCATATACAAAAATGCATGAAAGCTCAGGATGTTTGTGAAAAGCTCAGGATTGTATAATGAAAGCACATTTGGGAAAATGTATCATACTGCATAAAGTCTGTGTACCCAATTTGTCCATTCTTATACACCAATTATGCAGTATGAGGTGCTTAATCCTCATAATCTAAGACCTTGATTTCATGGTTTGTTCTGCTCAGTATAGCCATTGATAGATGGATAGATAGAAAGATACTTTATTTATCCTGAGGGAAATTAAGGCACCAGAAGCTTGTGATACACATTCATGCATACAGAAGAAGAAAGAAGACAGTGCAAAGATTTAAACAATGATAGAACATGATAGAACACCACCATTCCTAGTAGGGTAAGTAGGGTAAATTAATGATCACTTGTTATCAAAAATTACTTCCTACTTAGTTTCTCTTTTTAATATCTGATAATAGCTGAAAATAATTCAGAGATTTCTGGGAACCGTGCCCTCTAGATTTGTGTCGAGATGGCCTTTCACAGCTCATGGCTCTGCATTTTCATTCACAGCTGCTCTACTTCAGCATAGAAGACAGTAATGAGATCACGCCAAATCTAAATCTAAAATTATCCGCCATTACACACAGGACAATAATTCACATTCACACATACAGCGTGTTTCTGCCTAATGTATTATGCATGTATGCTCTGTCTTTGGCCATAAGCAACCCCAGAAGCCTCTCGTTCACCCAAATAAACAGGCCGACCAACAAACACAATGAATTACTCATGACTCATTAGCAATTAATGGCGCTCGTTCTGTGCTTTCATTTCCAATTAGGAGTGCTGAGGGGACTAAATATGTCTGTTGTGAGTGAGAGAATGAGCTTGCAGTCATGCTCTGTTTCTCCATCTTGTTACTGCCTGTTTGTTTTGTTTTTTTTTCCCCCCCCATCACTGACATTTGGTGTGTGTTTGTGCACACGGCGGATATTTTTGTGCCTATATGTACATCTTAATTTTTAACTTTTTGGGGATTAAAAACCTGAGAGACTGAATATATCTAATTATGAGAGGTTTCATGAACACAGGGCTTGTGTGAGTTTCTGAATGAGTGTGTGTTTGACTGTGTCTTCCTGTGTACCAGGACAGCATCGCTCCCTCGGCCCGAGTATTTCCAAAGTGCGGAGCTTGAAGTTGGATAGCAGTATCTGGAGCAATGAGCTAGTGGAGGTTGGTGTGATATCTGTGCACATCATTACCCCATCATGGGATTAAACTTATTATTATTTGCCAATAATCATTTTTATCAGGCCAAATAATTGTACATCATCTAAGCCATTTACTCTTTGTACCAGCTATTTAGGTTTGGTAAAATGTATCAAATTTAGCAAAAGAAGAAAAAAAAAAAACTACAAGTTATTCTCACCTGGCTTTTTCCCCTGTGCGTGTGTTTTCCAACCTGTCAGCTCTTCCTGGAGGTGGGAAACAAGAATGCTAACAGTTTCTGGGCTGCTAATCTTCCCTTGGAGGAGGACCCGCACAGCGGGGCTTCTGCGGAGCAGCGCGCCACCTTCATCCGTAGGAAGTACAGAGAGAGGAAGTACCGGAGGGTCCTGGAGGGATTTCATGACCTGGAGCAGCTCAACCAGGTGGGATTTCCATAAAGGCACTTGGGCAGAAGTCACAGCACTATAAATTGAAGTTATGAGAATTATGCTTTGAGGTATTCATAAATCTAAGGAGCTGTCCCTATCTTATTTCAATAGCAATTGAGGTTCACATTTGTCTGTTAACTTGTGCTTGAAGTTCCATTGATTTTTGCAGTGCTGCACTCTCTACATGGCTTTCAGTGCTGTCCTTTAAACAATGACATCTGGAGAATTTATAAGATCTTAGCAGTGTTACATCCTGCTAACAGCATCTTGTAAACAGGTAAAACATAGGAAATATCTCCCCTTTAGACTTGGAAACTGTTGCAGGTTACTGAACCAATTGTCTGTGATGAAACAAGACCAAAGTGCAGTTGAAGTTCACCAGACATGCAGTCAGAAGTGGGCACCTACAAAAGCTTCATCTGTACTTCTACAAACACGGTACATGTCATACTCCATTAGCTAAATCCTCTGAACCTGAAATAGCCCGTATTGGCCTGACCTTTTGAGTGCCAGTAAAACTGCACTATGAGTCTAAAGATGCCAAAGGGGGCGTCTAATCGATCTAAAGTATAAGCAAGTTGGCACTAAGGCCTTCTCTGCCAGTTTGTGGTTAAGAGTTTATTGCTGCAGCAACAAAAAACAGCCTCTAAAAAGAGGATCTTAAAAGCACCGTGCATCAAGCCCCTAAGTTTCCACCTGCGTCAGCATTTACGCAGATCAGCCCCCTTGTTTTGTTTTCTTGAGTAGAAAGAGAGGAATGGAGATGTAGACAGCGAGAGAGAGAGAAAGAAAGAAAGGGAATGAAGAGGGAAGTAAGGAAGAGATATACTAGCTAGCTAAGTGGAAAAGTGGATTAGGATCCACAACAGAAACGCTTGGGTTGGTTTTATTGCGGCTTTGGTAGCTTTTGAGTGTGTGTGTGTGTGTGTGTGTGTGTGTGTGTGTGTGTGTGTGTGTGNGTGTGTGTGTGTGTGTGTGTGTGTGTGTGTGTGTGTGTGTGTGTGTGTGTGTGTGTGTGTGGTTGTGGGAGTGTGTGTACATGCGTGTGAACATGCGTGCTGCTTCACTAGAAATGTGTGAATTTGCCGTTATAGTTTCTTTGCAGGGCGGTGCAGTGTGTCAGACACACAAACTGTGGCTGAATCCAGATGTCCACCCTCTGGACTGATCTCCTGCACTTTTATCTTTGTCGTCATCATCATGTCATTAATTCTGCAAGGCTCCTGGAATGCAAAGGGTTTTAAATGGAGATAAAGTGACGTTTCTTACCCTGTAACTCAATGCAAATGATTTTTCTGACAAAATCCCTTATGGCATTCATATTGACAACTTGTGTTTGATATGTGTAGTTCTGCTATCTTCCATAGGCACCGTGAAATATATGGTTAGAGTGTGGGGTGAAAAATTCCCCCTACATGAGCTTCTTGAGTCCACACACAGCGCCTGTTCGTGTTGTGTATGTACAAGATGAAACCCTCAGTACATAAATAAACTTTTCCATCAAAAATGGCGAAAAAAGTCTGCGAAAATAAACGTAGTACGTATTCGTCACATCTACATCGCAATGGAATGGGGGTTATTTTCCATGGAAAATCCTCACCCTAAGCAAACCCCTTTTGGAAGAGTTGTGGATTTGGGCAACCCTAAACATTCGTGGACTTCCTGGGAAAGTGGGGCGAAGTGCGGACATTTGGATTCTGCCAGTAGCTGCCTAAAAGGCTTAGGCCAGTGGAGACGTGTCTTTTATGTTTGTGTGTGAGGGACAGAGGAAGATAGAAATAGAAAAAAGTAGAGGTGGGTGGTTGTATTTGCGCTCTTTCCGTCTAGTCTGCTTTTATAAATGGGCTCAACAGACTTGATAGGGATCAATGTGTCATGGAGGCATTATACACACCATGACTCAACATATGTGTGTGTGTGCACGTTCGCTTAAATGATAAACTCTCTTAAAAACAGCTCCACAAATCTTAGCAAAAAGTAATAAATCACAGCAACCTATATAGAAATACAAAAAAAAGTATTTTTAACATAAACAAGGACACTGAGTCTAATCTCATTGGACACATTGTTCCAGTTCTGTGTCACATTTACTTACTGTAACGCAAGTATGAACAGGAAAAAATAAAAGCTATATAAAACCTATTCCTTTGGGAGGCTTCTCTTGAACAGAGACAACAATAAAAGCTATTTCCTCATTGACATTCATGCAATTTTGAAGTTGCGCAATGGCATTTTAACAGGTTTTATGGGCCCCGGGGTCATGAAACTTACTGGGCACATACAGTAAATCAGCGTTTTAAGTGTCAATTCAAGTAATGAAATAAGAATAAAAAGGTGTTGAAGTGATTTATACCTGATTGCGTCAATACGTCACCTTACATAATCTCAACCGCGTGTGCTTATTCTGTAAAGATGTTTTTGCTCCACATCTGCTTGCTTCATTTCATGCCCTGTCTCAACCCCCCCCACTCTCTGTTTCCTTGTCCCATGTTCCCCATTAGAAGCTCATATCCCAGTGACCTCCACAGAGTCTCCGCAGGCCACATGACCTAGAGAGGAGGGTGTCAAAGGACCTTCTTATATCATTACACACACTCGCACACTAACACACATAAACCCTCCAGTGGCTGCAGTAATTGCTATGACACGGAAGGTCATTTTCAGAGACGATACAGAATAAGGCCAGGTTGCATGGGACTGTTTTGCCATAATCTGACCCCCGTCTTGTATGTGAGTGAAGAAGACAAAGAGGAAGTGAATAAACTAATCACATCTTTCCACAAATTTATTCTGATGTTTTCTGTTGATGGAGATTCATTGATTTTTGCAGAAATTGTTCACAAGAGAAAAAAACGAGTTAAAGTCAGAGTTAGGAACACACAAGTACTTAAACATCTTTATCTCAGTGCAGGTCCTTTGTGTGGGTGGGCAAGTTATATTGACAGTTACTTTGTTTGTGTGTGTACTTTGCTTGTGTGTATATGCGCAGCCTCGCTGTGCCCCACTTTTATACTGATCTTGCTTGTTTGTGGCAGATCAATGCGGCTTACTGACTCGGTCCAAGTCAGATGAAAGGAGAGGTTGCTCGTTGAAATTCCGCTATTTGCCACTTGACTCCTTTGTTGATCCACTTTGTTGCGGGTCATCGTGCACAATGTCACATCAATTGACTGGACTGATAGGAAGAGACATACAGAGAGAAAATGTTTTCCTCGGTCAGACTATATTCTTCTGCCTCCTTTATCTCCCTGCTCTTAGCTAGAATACTGGGTGAGATGGTTGAATAGTTTTAACAAAACATGTCTGCATCGCTAAACACTAAAGTATGTAAATAAAGTTTTCTGCCCCTATTAATGGAGGGGTTTAACATGTATTTTTAGAAGCAAAGCAGGCCCCAGATAGCAAGTGTCTACATCCATCACCGAATGATGAAGTCAGTGCAGAGGTGCCGGAAAGCAGCAGTTCCTTTAATGGCCACTGGATGCTGGCACTAAACAAGATACAGTCTGTGATGAAGTCAAGGCTAAAGCACTTTTGTAAAAGGACTTGCTGTAGAGAAGAAATACAATACAGAGAAAGCCAAAGAGGGAAGAGGAGCAGAGACGCTATAAAGTCATGAATTTCCCCAAGAAGTTGAGGTCTTTCTTTTCTTCCTGTTTCATAATCGCAAGGTTTGAATGATTTTGACTGATTGACAGGTGTCTCAGCCTATCATGCACACGCGCCGCTCAAAATGTTTTCTGTAGTCTTAGGAAAATATCTCAAGGCATTAAATATTTGAGAAAGAGCATTATAAACAGGCTGGCATGGCGTTTGAAAGATGGGGATATTTCCCAGGCAGAGGCAGTCTGATGAAAGTTTCTGTTATTTTGCATTATGGAAATTGCAGGCTCCAAGCTCAACTCATTTTTAAGGACTAAAAGGACTAAAAGTTGAGAGCTAATGAAGTGAAATTTAGACAATGAGACTAAGGTAACATTGTAATTTCTTATTTGAAAGGAACATACTGCATGATAATGACACTTTAATGTAGATTCCATACATATAATTAATATATATTTTATTTTCTAGTTTAGATTTAAATGCCTTTTGAATCCTGTGTCTTATATATTGCATTAAAGCATTTAGGGCAAATCATTCTGTATTCTTATATTTAGTACATAACTGCATATTTTTCAATACTTCATTCATACATTCTTGATATTCAAAACAATATTTCAGTTTTTTCTAAGCTGACAAATGGCAAAATGATCAATTGTGTACAGTAAAGGTTTGTGTGTGGCATGTTCTCTACTCCATGTCATACTTTTCAGTTTCATATTGTTTATATATCTTGCATACTTGGTTTGTTTCCATACAGAATACACACTATGTGTGTGTCCCTTCGCCTCAGTATACTCTGCTGCTGTAATTTTGCTCACCCCATTGTTTTTCATGTCTTTATTCCTACATTTCTTCTCTTGGAAATTGTTAGTTTCATTATATTTAATATGGCTCATTTGTCCTGTTCTTATTTGCTATATTCTCTTTTTCACAGGGATTAGAGATTTAATGGTTCCCACAGGGAGTATTAAAGTTTGATCTTATTTTAACTTCTCTTTTGAGATCAACGGGCGGAACTCAATTCTAAACTTTATATGGTTTTCTGACGCCACTTTATAGACTCTTTGTCCTCTATCAACCTGGCATACACACATAGATGCACAGAACGACACAAGGCTGCTCCTCCTACACAGGGAAGTGAGACCACACTTGCATTCCCTCCGATTTTCACTGGCTCATTGTCCGGGATATGAAAATTTTAAAGGTATTAATCCAGCTCCAGAAAGCTACTTAAGAATCCAATGAGCCACAACTGCACTTATTCAGTCTTTTATTTGGCACACCAGGAGATGTCAAACGACAGGTGGACTTGCATGTGTAAGATTTGTGACCACTAAAAATTAGCCTCAAGAATCTGATTTAGAAACATGTCAACATCGCAACTACATTATTACCCACACATACATGATTGAAGAGTTTTATAAATGGAGTTGAACCCTCTTGGGACACACAGCTGGCCAAGAGAAGGGACAGTCCAGAGGAAGTTTTCATGTGCTCTTTTATCTTGTTTTATGTGTGTACAGGCGCTGTGTGCAGCTGTGGTGTCGCCTGACGTTCTGCAGACCATGGCGCTGGTCTTCAGTGGGGCAGATGTTATGTGTGCCACTGGAGATCCGACCTACTCCACCCCCTATCTCTTGGCTCAACGTGCTGGACAGAAGCTGCAGATGGAGTTCCTGCATCAGAACAAACTATCTGGTGAGCAACTTTGTGTGCCCCTCCTGTCCAGCTGTCCGTTTATGGACAGCACATGTGCACTTTAGACTTAACGGTGGCAGATCTATGTTAACCTTTCAAAAAGGTCACATAGATGTAAACAGAAAGGGGCTTCCCATTTTAACCATGACTGCAGATTTTGCTGCCAACTGTTGGTAGCAGATTTTATCAGCTGTAATGCTAATTCAACTAAAGCTGTGGGTTGACTTAAAATTCCATTTCCAGCTTAAAGTTAAAATAAAAACTTATTTTAAATTAATATTTATACAAAACAGTCTTAAATATGAACTTGACAGCTACATAATTTGCATTAAAGACTGAGGCTAAAGTGACATGAGGTAGGCAACAAGTTTGCATCCTATCCTTATCCATGTGGAGGACATAAAAATAAGGGACATCATCTTTTCTGAATTAGATTCGAGGGCATTATAGTGCGATATTATTGCTAAAAAAGAATTTCATTCTGGCATAGCCCTGTTTGGATGACAAGTGCAGATAATTGCACAAGCAATACAGAGGTATGCTTGATGGTTCGCCCTTAATATGTTTCGTTCTTGGAGGAAAAAATTGGAAGATGAGGACAACTGATGCATTTGGAACTTTAAACCTCATGGGCGGAGCAGCTAACGTTAAACTCTGACGTTTAACGTGACATTTCTTAGTTCCTGAACAGGAGTTTTTGTAAGGGGACCTGTAACCCCACAAAATAATGCAGATAGCTAACAGTATGCTCGTTCGCTAGTTTGCTGCTAAGCTTGCCGTTGTCGATTCTAATGTCAACAGCTCGCAAAAGAAGAAAGACAATTTTGCTCTCGTGTTTTTGCCTTTCATCCGAGTGTGTTTTGTCTCAAGCATTTTAGTACATTCTCCTCTTTCATTCCAAAACAAAAGAAAAAAAAAAAAAAAAAAGAGTTCTTGTTACAAGATAGGAAATTTGGCTTGCTCAACTCCAGGTGAGGTCCTGGAGCCCAGAAAGCTGCTATGAAGCACAATAACTCATATTTTCCTGGTCTGACATAAAAAAAGCTGATGCACTCATATAAATCTGTGAAAAGGCCTTTAAAGTAGGTGTGCAAGTTGGGCTTTTACAACCATCGGCGCCACATATATTCAGCCCATTGTCTTTACACTTTAACAAGCCAATCATATTTAAAACCCTCACTCACCGCTGTACCGCCACATTTATAAAAGCACAGTGGGAGGTTCTTTTTTTTCCATTGCCATGAATAGGAAATGAAGGGAGAAAAACCCATGATTTTGAAGCTAGAGAGTTAGAAAGTAAAAAAAAAAATTCTGTCTTTGTATTACCCATTTCATGTTTCTAGCAACAGAGGCACGGCACAGATGTGCTGTGTCGTGTGGCTTCCTCGTGATGGGTGTGTTTTGTTTCTGTGGTTCCACACAGGGCTGATGATAAGAATGTATTAAATTAAAAGAGTGAGAGAGGCCATTGGCTGGGGCTGGGGGAGCCTTTCTCAGGGACTGTATTTTACATAATGTATGCGCTGCATCTGTGCACACTCGCCGACACCGAGCCTGTTAGGGACTCCTAATTGCTAGCATGGGTCACCTGGTCGCCATGGTGATGGCCATTACTTGGAGTTGGGTTTGAAAACTCACATGAAGACAGACAGACAAATGCACACACATTCACACATGTGGCATTGTCCATCTGAAATGTGTAGCATTCGGTTTCCTCTACACCCCTCATTATGTGATGGAAGTTGTAGGGCTTCATCATTAACACACAGACAAACACGGAGCTCTCCAGACTCTTCCTGTAGTGGTGGGTCCCCAGCTAAACTGACCAACTTCTGCAGGCAAGAAGGACCTTGGTCAGGAGGATTACAGAGAACTCAAATGACACTGACCGATTTACAGTGTTCCTTGGCTGCAATGGAGATCTTGCCTCAGGGACAACAGTCAGTGCAACCATTTGTTGAGACTGTGTGTCAGAGTGGAAGAGGAAGCTATTCTGAAAAATGACACAATGTCCAACCAGGGTTAAAGATGCCAGCATATCTTTTCTTTAGATCCTGAAACACCAGACCAGTGTTCATATTTGACAATTCTGCAGCATCAGACTTGCATTAAAGGACCAAGAATCACTACCAGTGGGTACTAAGGATGCAATGTGTATTTTATTTAGGAGGGTGAACATGAAAGAAAAAGTTCCAAGATTTATTATTCTGCTGACATATCCCATGAAAAGACCAAAACCCAACAGCTATTGTCTATGTAGCCAAATTCAAAATTGACCTCCAAAAACTATTAGCAGGTGACATATTCTTGATTATGATGAACATGGAATTGGATATTATTTTCTCTTGCCCAGATGAAATTTAACATTTAATCTTTAAATTAATTGCTAAAATGTCAGCTGTCTTTGGAAACAATTTACCCTATTAAAAAAAAAAAAATATATATATATATATATATATACATGAAATTAAATATTTGTGATCTGATCTGAAGATTTTGAAGAATATCACCCTACTTATCCTTTAAACATAGTATAGTTGCCATAGATGTGATGAAAATATTGCAATTAAACATATGGGACATTGCAAAATGATCAAATATCAACATTCGATCTGGTGATCATTCACCTGAGTGTGCAAACAAATGCCAATCATAATGATTCTCTTAAATGGGAAATTTTTTGAAACTGCCTGAAAAAGCTACAGCTTTGTATCACTGTACACACAGGATATCGTGAGGCCTGGTTGTTTGTGTAATTTACCGGTGACAATATGTGTGTATTTGGTCCTGAGCTAGAAGAAGCTCCCATGTGATCAGTGCTGTGAGCTGACCAACAGGCTAAAGAACACTGCCGTACTTTTTTAACTAGGGTTAAAAAGCTGGTTGTGACATAATATAAAAAATATATATCTGTTAATGTAAAACGTGAAGCTGCAGTGAGGAAATAGACTGTTGTGGTGTGTGGAGAAGATTAAGGCTCCAGACGAATTACTGTCCAAGTTCCCTCTTTGACATTTTCCTACTGCCGGGCACATTGTCGCATCATACAAAGCTGTGGAAAGTGCCGTCTGCATTGTTTTTGTGCTTGTGCCCCCACCCCGAGTTTGCAAGAAAAGAAACAAAACTTCTGATTAAACAGAAATTGAACTTTTTCGGATGTTGCGTCCAGTGTTATGTCTGGCAGAAAGCAGGGGAACAATTCAATCCCCATATGACACCATCCCTGCTGTATGGCTTGGTGTTGACAGAGAGGAGATGGAGGGATGAATAAAAGGAGCCAGTAACAAGGGCAAAACAGAGTTAAGGGTTGTTGAAGAGTTTTAAAGGTCTTAGCCGAAGTTCCAACAGGACAGCGGTTCCACACATGCGAGGTAACAAAAGGAGTGATATAGAAATGTCATTTGTTTGCAGCAGCATGCCATCATGTGCACACCTGTGGTGCCTGGGTGCTTGCTGTTTTCTCTTTTGTTTATTTTATAAACCATGCATCCACAACAAGGGTGTACTTCAGGCCCTCATTCAAACCACCGCATGGTGCTGTAAAGCCAGATATTATAATGAATGAAATGATGATAAACATGGTTCTTTGCCACATTCACTATCCCCCTGGTGGGAGGCTGGAATAAGCCAACAATCACAAACCCAAACAATTCTCAACTCAAGTCTTAATTGGAGGAGCTTGTCGTGTGAATCATGCTCCTATTTTGTAAAAATAAAGGTAGGAAAACCTTTCATTTCCCCTGGATATAGTGAATCAAAACAGAGCTGTCAGCCCGCTTCTTCCCCGTCCCCTCCACTGTCCCTTCCCTCCACAGCAGCTCATTTGTAGCTCGGGTGTTGATGGCAAAGCATTGCCACTTCATTTGCTCCTTCTCCCTGCGCATATGTGAGTGCATGCACATGGGCCTCAGCAGACCTTGTTCTCCCTCCCACACCTGCTCGCCCCAAAGCACCCTGGGATACTGTAGGAGCATGTTCATTTACATATTCCCATCCCAGATTCCATTAAAAAAAGCCAAGGACAACTCTCAGTGGCAGTGTTTCTTCGTACTTTAGGAACCCCTGTGGACAGCTTCGATGATGGCTCTATCCCTTATAGTCAAAGGCTGCCACCGCGGTGGCTTCTTGTATAATTTTAGGTTCCTCTATCATTTTTTATGTGCACTGTATTCCCATAAGTTAGACTCAGGAGGCCACACACACCACATAAATAAAATGAACCATCAAAAGCATATATATATATATATAT
>CM076670.1:6447562-6458797 GCA_038496675.1 Rachycentron canadum | reverse complement strand
TTTTTTTTTTTAAGCTATAACTCCGCTGCCCTATGAAAACCATGTATCTCCAAAACATTGTTAGTGCTACCCCAGTATTCACTTGGGGTCAAGTACAGTAAAAAATGATTTTAAAAGTAATACTCAGCAGGTGGAGGTGAAATGATTATACAGAAGTGAAGGATCAGGATGGTGCACCACCACCACCACTGCATTCATTGGGGAAAACCATTCCCTTGCTCATCCACTGTGTCTCTACCCCCCTTGTAGATTTCCCCAGACTCGAGCAGTGGTCGGAGAATCCCTCCATGTCTGACGCTTCCCTCTTCATGGATGGCTTCCTCTACATCTCCTCTGGCCCTGCCAAGTCGACGTTGGAGCGCCGCAGAAGAGATGGTAAGTTTAAATGCCGTTTTTGCAAAACCCCCGGCAAGGCCAATCAATCCATCAATCCATTTGTAAGCAATTTAAACTGCATGTTTGTCAGAGGTCTACTCCAGTTAAGCGCTGATCGATCAATCAGTGTCAGTTTGTCAGTTGTCAAACTGCCAATCATTTAATCCGTACACCAAACAGTCCAGTCAAAACGATCAATGAATCTGTCTTTCAAATTCGTTCTGTATCGGTCCACTGGGAATTCTTGTCAGATAGAAGTGTGTTCGTAGATGACCCAGCAGTGGATGCACTCCGGAGGAAGAGGGTAAATTGGGGCTGGGTTAAATTGCTAAAAATAGATATTAAAATTATTAAATTATTAATTATTATTATTAAAATATTTAAAAGTCCTCTCTCAATCTACCTGAGAGAAGCATCCACCTAAACTTCTGAATTCCCCCTCCTTTGTCTTCGAAGGAACTTTAAAACTTTTAATCAGGCTCCATTTCACACTCACACTCCTCAGCTGCTGCTGCTGCTGCTGCTGCTGCTGCTGCTGCACCTCCTGCTCTCCATTGGTCCCACTTCTCCAAACAGCTGGAGCGTTTCAGGGGCCCATGGGTAATTAGGAGATGGAGCCGGCTCTGGATGCTTCCCCTGGGGAACGGGGTTATGGGGAAGGTGGAGGAGTGGGCTGGAGGATGGGGGGAGGGTGGGATGGGTGGGGAAAGACAGTGTGCGTGTGGGGGGTGACAGCTTGTAGCTACCTGCCACTTGAACGAACTGAGTCTTGGGCAAGACATCCATCTCCATTTCCATCACCCCACGCGTGCTCTGCTCTCATTGGTGGTTGTACATGCTTGCTAATGAACAGGACTGAGGTCTGGGAAATTGCCCCTCAAAGGAGATTGTGGAACATTTATACGAATTTCTGTTGAAATTCTCATTATCTGTACTAGTGGAATCAATTTTCATTTCATTTGTTAAAGGATAATTCCAATATCTTTCAACTTGGGTCTTAATTTCATACTTTTTGGTCATAACATCTTTTTTTCTTTTATCTATTTTTCTACTCGGCAAAGTAATTGCTGAGGTCTGGGAACATGGTGACCTTGTTACAATTAAGTCTGATGGGTCAAATGGTCAGACAATCAATTGTGTTGAAAATAAGCCATTTATCGAAATCACTTAATGTGGAGGTAAACCTGGATGTTAGTGTATGTGAAACACACCTTATAAACCCCCCATGAATTACACAGTTTACCTTTGTTGTCTCAAAAACTATAAACTGGTTTCTGTTTCTTGTCCCATCTGGCTTGTTTTTAAAGCTGCATTCGTTTTCTTTTGGTCCACTGGGAGCAGAAGGAAAAAGATGCTAACAACGCTAACATATTATCACTTCGCAAACATACACTTTGTTCAGTCGCTAATTTTGTTTACTGGCCAGTTTACAGCCAGATGATGTGTTTGTCAGAGCTTTTTTTGCTGGAAAAAGCTGCCTGCATCTAAAAGCAACATTGATGATAGTGGTGATGGTGAACCAAAACAGGGAGACCCAAAACAATGAGCTGAAAGGTACTAAACTTCTCCGTAGAGCTGAGGACATGTGAGAGTAAGTGATTCTCAGTGGGTCACCTTTTGAAATTACAGAGTCATTTCACCCATTGGTTATTTGAAAAAAAAAATATCATGCGATTCCTCATGTTCGACTGATTGGAGGGAAAAAAAACAGCGCCGGCGTTGTCCAGTTGATTTGACAGTGTGTTATTTATTGTACTGCTCTTCCTACAGTACAGTGAGTTCCTGCTTCGGATGGTGTAACGCCACAGGTGTCCATTTTGTCAGCCTCCATTTTAGTCACCGTTGTACATTTTGTACCACTTACAAACACCACACTATTCCAAAGTTGTGTCCCCTAAGATAAGTGCTCGTAATATTTCGGCCGATAAATACCTTGTTATTTCATCTATTATGGAGAGCCTTGGCTTTTGTGCTTTAATGGCGCTTTAACTGTAGCTGCAGCTGTTGAAAAATTCAGAGGGGTTGGGTTTAAAGCTCAATGCATTCCAACTTCTTCAATCACGAAGAAGCGCTGTCAGGACTTTGTGAGCACGGAGGGATGAGGTATTTTTGAATGTACTCCAGGATGCCTTTTGCTCCCAGGCTAATGGTTTGATGGTCTATAGATACACCCAAGTTCTTAATAATTCATAGGTTGTGCTCAGGGCTTAATAAAAGCACTCTGCCACAGCATCTTAAACTTCGCCTTTTTTTTATTTTTTTTCATCTGGAGACAACTCCAATTGGCTTTTGTACTTCCACTGATGGTAACTAAATTCAGACTGTGACATAAATTAATTTGGCAAGCAATTTTGGTAATGGCCTTGACAGAGATGGCACAGGGGATCACCTTGTTGGTCCACCATAATGAACCAAAATACTCTTTGCTGCTTTTAGCATTTAGCAACACTGTGCTCTCTCGAGATGCTGCTGGGAATATAGATTACAGAAGACTGAGCAAAACAATATTCCTCGCTGTTTTATTTGTGTTTAAATCAAGGTTGAACTGGTTTATTCTCCTCTTTATTTGCTGTTCTGTTGAGCTCTGCTCTATATCCAGTTTACACAATTGATTCCAGCGTTAATGAAGCCCCCAGCCCCTCCAAATGGGCAGGGTAGTAACTCATGCTACATTCGCATTAAAGAGTGTGTACTTCCTTTTGTATGTTTCCGCGTTGTTTCTATGTGCTCGCGAGAGACAGTAGGCAGCTCCCGTCTGGAATGGTGAGTGGCAGCAGGGAAATGGCACCCCTAATTTCTGATTAGTTTTGTCTTTTCCTCATCAGCGGCGCTGTGTTTTTGCCGGCAACGGTAACTCACAACTGCTGGTGGGGGAGAAAAGGGAGGTGGGGGTTGTCTAGAGAGGAGGAGGAGGAGCGAGAGAAGTAGAATTATGTTAACAGTTTTATTGAGGACACAAATCTGAGCCCACATGAACAATTCAATTACTTTGCAGCTACAAAGCTGGAGTCAAGTTTTTGTTAATAAACCAAATCTTCTTTATGGTTTATAGTGAGAATTAGTTCTCAAAGAATGTTAAATGATTGGAGTTTCTAAGTAGTGACATTTATGCTGTTCTGTTTTATATTTTATGAGACGTACACAAAGCCTATTTAATCAATTTGTCTTAATCTAATATGCTTTTCAGAATGTCTTTGTTCATATTAGTGTGCCTTTGCTTGTCTAAATGCCTGAGTAGTACTGTTGCTAAAGCCAAAAATACATGGCAGATAGTGTCCCCCCCCGTATCTTACGCCATATCTGTCCATTCCTCCCTGTAATGAAGTGGGCTGTAATTCTGGCACAGACAGATCGTTCAGATCCCTTCAGTTTCTCGATTTCCATTTCCAGCCCCCCTGACAAGCTGTCCAGCAGATGTCTTCATCACAGATATTTTAGTCTGATGGCAAGATAGGCGGAAGATTGGCGGAAAAGGGGGAGAGGTGGGAGAGCGAGCGAAGGAAGAGGGTGATTCAGTGGAAAGGGGCACAGCCTGCTGTTTCGATGCATACTGAAATGGGTGTCTGTGCCATGTCGATAAAGAGTTTAGGGAGAACATTGGATAAATCTGGGAAGAGTGGAGCTAGCAGAGTTGAAACTTTTGAGTAAATATGTTTCTATAACTTGTCCATTCATTTGATGAACAATAAGACAAGTTTAATTGCCTCATTGATGACTTGATTAGTCCAATAAACCTGCTAATCCTCCATACTTGGAGCATTTAGCTTATTTAACAAATGAACTAAATGAGAGAGGGAGTAAGAAAAAAAAAAGCAGACAAAGCGAGAGATAGATTCTACATTGTAGGTTTGGAGGCCTCTTCTCCTCTGGAAAATGCTAAGCGGGGAGCACTCTTGGCATACAAGCTAATTGGCCCAATTTAGCTGGTGGAGGCATGTACCACGGTTGGCTTCCGCTAGCGTTGTCTCTGGCGGCTGGTTGTGGACTCCCGTGGAGAACGGCTGGGCCACAGGGCCGTTGCTGTGTGTGTGGAACAGCTGGCAATGGACGCAGCTGCTTGATTGTAAATCAAGCACTATTGTTCCCTCTGTTGCGCTGGTGCTTGTGTAGAAGCAAGTGGTATCCCACCCACTAAGGAAATATTTAACCACAAACAAAGAAGGAAGGAGGATGCTTGTGGTTCGGTGATGTGCAGGTTTTTGATCAAGCCAGTTTCCTGGTGGAATATCTTAATGGGATCCAGAGGCATTCACTGCTGTGGTCGGAAGCAACTTGTGCCACAGCATAACTGGGTAATAGTCACATTCAGCTGAGTCAAATTCATTGTCACTATTCCACATTTGCACTGTGGCCATTGTGGTACTGAAATGGCAGCCATACCACTGGAACCAGTTATATCTAGGGTCATATTGGTACAACTCTTTGCCTGGTCTGACATATTCTTTTCCTCACTGGCCTCCATGAAAATGTCTAATTCCTCTCATCGTACCTTCTTCTGTCTTCTCCTTAATCTACCAAATCCCTCATATTCATTCACAATTCAAACCCAAAGGAGATAACTGTATCTGAAATTACATTTGTCAAACATTTGCTCACCTTTTGGCCCCTGTTAAATTCCCTCTCCTTTCTCAGCCCTTCTTTCTTTGGCATGCTAAGGCCTTCTGTGGGCACCTGTACCTGTGGGTGTGCTGGCCATTATTAGGGTAATTTTTCAGAAACTGGTTGGCCGACTAGTGGGCCCAATTCATGTGTCCATGCTGTCTGGACCCAGGATCCCGCAGCAATTTGCTTCCTGGATACACAGAGGGATTTTTTTGTGTCTTTGTCCTTGGAAGTAAGAGCAAATTAAAAACATTTTTTTCCCCTTTTCTACGGTGTAGATGAACGATTTAGTCAGACGCTGTTCGTTCAAGGAGACAGGATCCTGACGCCACATATCACGACATCAAAATGAGATCTATTAATATTTTTGATGTATTAGGACATTTGAGTCCCCTCATATACATATTTCAAGGTCTACACCCTTTGGGATTTCATATGCCCTTGACCAGCAGTTCCCAACAGTTTTGACCACTCAAAATGAATAATATTCAATATCTCCTGCAAACCCTTTGTCACTACTTGTGTGTCCAATGCTTGTGACCAGAACTGAAGTAATTTCTTTATAATCTTCATGTTGATCATTTTTAGGGATAGAAAATCAGATTCAGCCTTAAAATCCATTTAAAAGCCTCGTCTACACTAGTTGTTCCCAACGTTAATGGCTCAAGAAAGCCATAAATCTTTTTTTTAAATTTATTTTATAAAGCTTAAGGAAGTGAAAGATATTTAATTTTGTTGTCACATAAATAAAGAAAAGCTGGCAATAAAGAAAGTTTGACATTTTCACTCGAAAAGAAACTTAAAAAAATGAATTGCAGCTTGGCTTGATGCTCTTTGAGGTTGTAAACCTCTTTGTAAAGAAAACCACACTGTTAGAAAAATAGATGAAAGTATTTGACAAACTGAAATTTTGTCCAGATGATTGTGCCAGAAGATGAAAAGTCAGCGGGATCATGAAAGTTCATAAACCCTGTGACAAATTCAATAGCGATCCATCCAATGCTTGTCCAGATATTTCGCAGACTCATAAATGTGATCCTCCTTGTGAGGTGGGAGGAAAAGTCAGGGGGATCACCAAAGGCATTAGGAGTCATCATCTGGGGGACATGATACATAACAAACTTGATCTTCTGCTAACACTGCATTGCTTTAAGTCAGTCATTATGATTAATTCTCTGGGCACCATGAAAAGCAATACATGTAATAACTGTCGAGACATTTTACTTGACACCAAAAATGTCAGCCTCACGGCGGTGCTGGAGGAAAAGTCAAGGGATCACCAAAGTAAGCAGACTTTATCCTCCGGGGGCCATGAATGTCCCCACAATCTACACAACAGCCGCCTCCAGGTTGACTTAAAAAAAGAAAGACTAAAGGAGCACATGTAAAACAACTTAAGTTGGTATGAGAGATTGTTTCCTTTTTCTGCTTTTCCACCCTGTTTGTTTTTCAGGCCCTAGAGGGGATCCATTGCCCCAGACAATACCTGTTTGTACCATTACATCAGTTCATACATAAGCTTAACTCCCTAATAACCTCCGCAACCACAGGAGCCACTACAAAAGCAAAACGTCGGGATAATCAGTGCCATTACAGCTTTCTGGCAGCTTATGATAGCAATTGATGTCGGTTAGGAAATTAAGTGTGACTCTTAAGAAGATGATTGTGTGAGGGTTTCAGATGTCATTGCAAATGACACTTTTCAGTTATTACCCTGCTGGAGGTCAGACATGGGGAGGGAAGGCGAAATTACTGTAAAATATGGCACAAAACAAGATCTTAACTATACTAGTGTGATGGACATGACATTTTCTGCATAACCTTAGCAATCCGGGGACACATTTGCAACGGAAGCGAAGTACATTACGATCTTTTCTGTCACCTAGACAACACTGAGTCCTGTCACATAGATTGGATTGGTAATGACTTTAAATACCAGTGTAAATCTCTTTCTCTCTCTCTCCCCTTCACACACAAAGACACACACATACAAACCCGCTACATGCACAGTTCATTTCAGATAGAAATGATGATTCTTCAGCTGCTGGAGTAATTCTTTTCTTGAAGGGAAGTGGGGTCAAAAGAGCATTATTTTTCAAATGCCACAGCAAGCAACTAGATATTAGTCATTTCGCAGTTTTGAAGCTGTTTGCGGAATCATGTCCGTTTTTTGTTTTTTTTGTTTTTTTCATATTAAGGACAGGAAAGACAAAGAAAGTCAGAAAGAGCCATACAGAGAGGCAGCTCAAGGGTGAATAGAGTGAAACTGACATCCTCCTTTCCTATGCTTATCACATCTTTTTTTTTTTCTTTTAACAGCCAGTTGTAGACACTTCCTTTTTTATTGGAACTATATCTGTTCCTTCAGAAACATCACACAGTTGGCAGAGGAATGCACAATTAGCATATTCATGAGATGAATACAGTGGAAACTTTGGAGTCGCAGGCGACAGGGGGTGTGGGTGTGTGTGTGTGGGGGGCTGTTTGTGTGTGTGTGTGTCTGTGTCTGTGTGTGTGTTTGTTGCGGAACAAAAAAGCAGATGGCACGGTGACTTTGAAAATCCAAAATTAGGTATGTTTTCATGAACTTCATGCTCATTGGCTATGTAAATTGCACAGTCAGACAGTCATGAAAGACAATGTTGTGTGTTTTCCAGCTTTTCCACTGAGATCATGTTTGTTGATTGAAATCTGCTCAGTACTTGGAGTCTCTTAACTCTTTTAATTCTTTGCGTGTGCCCTCACATGCAGTCTGCCTGACTCAGTTGTTCTCTAATGGACAGAGTGATGAGGCGTGGTCATCTGATTGTGGGGTTGTTTGTTCTCGAGTGTTTGTATCTTGGATGTTGATTGCAGGAGAATGTCAGCTTGTTTTTTGAGTATGAGCGGCACAGTGTTGCAGTGGTTATCACTGTTGCCTCACAGGGTTTAAACCCGGGCCTAGGGCCTTTCTGTATGTAAAGTGGGATTGGCTCCAGTCCCCCTTCGACCCCGACGGATAGGCAGTACAGATAATGGAAGGATGGATGGTTTTTGAGTCAACTGCACCCTTAAAAAGAAGAAAAGTCAACACCACATCTTTATACACCCATCCGTGGGTGAAAGCTGAATGCACAGCGTTTTATCTCTGAAGTTTTAAACGATTTCTTGGTAGTGCTGCCTTAGTTTGTAGAGAGTCATTAGCTGTGCTAAATGGGGTTGGAGTGGTGCTAATTGTTCACAGACCAATCACTAACATTGCAGGCTCTAATTAATTTCCCTTTCTGACTCCATGAACAATAGTCAATTTGTTAAATTTTATCAGTCTGCAAATATATGATTCTACAGTAGCAATCACGTTGCAGCACCAGATATATTGAAAGGTTCTAAGTGCATAAGGAAAAGTGCTACAAATTGTGTGACGTTAGCATCAGATGAAATTGCAAAATGTATTCACAAAATGACATTTTACAGAGCGTGTATATCTTAGCAACCACATGGCACTTAAAGTACAGCTATGTCATTTTTGAAAGACGAAAAAAAAAAAAAACACACCTTTCCACTTAAAAATAAAAGTTAGATTCATAAGCTGCGGAACTTTTCAATCCTTCAATAAATTGTGGACTTTAGCTGCTACATCCCTACTTGGTCTGGTATGGCCAGTAGCCATTAGTGGCTAATATTAGTCAGCTTTAAATTAAGTATTGTTTTCAGTTTCTTGTCTTTACTATCCTTCTCAGTTTTTATGCTACTTTTAGCACGTCAACATGTCACAAAATAATATTCCAGTGGCAATCTCACAAAAGAATAAGAAAAAGAGTTGCGTAAGACTGTGCTTTAAGCTAAATGCTATCATTAGCATGTCAACCTGCACTTGATGACTGTTAAAGTGAGTAACAGCCCAGGCTCAGTCCAAAGGTAGAAAATCCACCTACCAGCACCGTTTAATTAACTTTAATTGTTATTAAATTAATTGTGATCTTGAGTATAGACTTGGCTCAGGCCACTGAGGAAGCTATGGTGTCAGTTCAGTAGCGAAGCAAAGCGTAGCAAGACCACTGGACGACTGGGCATATAAAATGTAAAAATATAATGTGCTAAATGTGCGTTTCGCTGTATATTTCTAATGCATTGCTGATTGTGTGTATATTTCAGACATGGCACGTCGATGGTGCACCTTGGAGGGCGGCTTCCTGAGTTACTATGAGAGCGAGCGAAGCCCGTCGGCCATCGGCAGGGTGGATGTCACCACGGTGGTTAGCCTGGCTGTCAGCACTACAGAGACAATGACTGGAGCTGGGTATGGACAAAGATACTTTTCAGTGGAAACCTTGTATCTCCAAAATCAACCATAAACGTTTGAGTTAAGATTAGAAAAAAAGTTTGTTCTTGTAGCTTTGCAGATATTTTTGTAAAGTATTTCTTCACCTAATCTTTAAAATATCAAATGCATTGCAATAAAATTGCAAAAATAGTTAGTTAAATCACCAAAATTGGACTTAATGTGTCTGATGAATATGAATATCTAACATTTGATATTAATCTAAACACACACTGTAATAAAAACACTGTATTAAATGGTAATTTACACATATATCAAACTTTACAGCTGTTCAGACAGGTTATAGGGCACTCATTTACACTATGCAGTGAAACACACACACTCCCACTCACACACATATACACATTTGAAATGCTTAATTTGCATCCGTTCCATGAAATCTTAAGTTATATGTGATTGCTCAACCTGCTTTAAGGACAAGCATGTCATTCACACCCAAACCTCGTTTTTATATGATTTGTTTTATTCTATTTGGTTAAATTACAATGTACTGGACATGTGATTCATGTATTACAGAGCTTCAGCTCGGTTTAAGGACATAAAACGCACACATGTAAACTTAGGCTTCTGCATCATTTCTCATCCTTGTCATATGTCTCATTAGCATAGTCTTAACTTGAGCATTATTCACTTTAACAGAACCTATCAAGGCTTTATGAGTGCTATATTTCCTGTTTACTTAGGCGGAGATGCAAGCGAACATCGCGTCTTTAACTGCCCTCCCTCCTTTCACTCTACCTTTCCACCTACTGCATTGCTCCGCTCACTCTTCTCTCAGATTATGTTTCAGTTAAAAAGTTGCTCCGACGACAAACTTTTCTTTATTTCTCCTGGAAGCGTTACAGACGTCTCAAGCCTCTCCTGTTCACCATCTCCCCACTCTCACTGCATCTGTGTGTTTTTGTGTGTACGCTCCAGTCCCACAGCGAGGAGTCTGATAATGGCTTATGATTAAAGCAGAAGCCAGGTCCTTAATGACAGTAGCAGATGTTGTGAAGAGGGAACAATGCTTTTATTTGTAAATGTTTATACAGCTATTGGGAAACACATCTGGCCAGATAAAACTCTGACCTTTCTAATGAAGTGGACACATAAACACAACCATGACGGGTTACAATGATAACATTGTGCGTACTCTATCTCTACAAACCAACAGTGACATGCACCATTTTTAGTTTCATGCATGCATCCCAGTTACAGGTCATGGCTTCACCTCCAGAATGGCTGTTATTTCTCCGTCGCCAACACGTAATGCTTGTGCGTTTCACTGGATTAAACTCTGCCTCCCGCCCTCCCTCTTTCTCCTCGCAGCGTTCCCAGTATGCCTGCGCGCCAAAAGAGCGGGGACGCCTCACCTTTTGACTGTCTGCTGCTCATGAATATTAACGTATGCAGATGACACACTCCCACCAGCAACCTATCGCCGCTCTACAGGAGGCCGTAGGTGTCGTTTCCATTAAACACAGCATTTGGGTAATTTCACAGTGGCAGAGGACACCGTGAATTATAGCACGGCCCCGACACATACGTTTGCTAAAGTTGTATGAATATTACAAACCCTCTCCTAAGGAATTAATGCGAAGCCAGTATGCTGGCTGGTGATAAGTTGAGGTTTTCCAGGGACTTTCTTTTTTTTTTTTTTTTTCTGGACTCATTTTCTTGTTTTGACAAGAATATTTCTCAGTCAATTCTGACCTTCAAATTCAACTAAAAAAACCTTAGAAACAAACCTTTCTGCTCTTTTACTGTTTTTCTTTTTTGTCGATTTGACTGCTTTTTGCACCATTTCACACACTCTGCCACTCTCTTTCTCACCGTCTCCTTCTCTCAGACACACACAGAAATAGAGTTTTTAAAGAGTTTAAGGTGCCAACTTTGCCACTGAGATGGGTTTTATATGGACCTCTATATATATATATATATATATATATATATAT
>CM076670.1:6365053-6447168 GCA_038496675.1 Rachycentron canadum | reverse complement strand
TATATATATATATATATACTATAAACACCTTTGTGCATGTTGAAAGCACAGGTGAATCTTGCAAAGTAGAATCCTCCACTAAAAGCATTTTAACTAGCACACCGAATAAGCCCTGTGTACTTAAATAATAATGATGATGAACCTATTTCCTTTCTCTCACCCAGTATCAAATCAACAATGGAGGTGTGGGTATATGGGAAAGAAGTTTTGTTGGGTTGCAAGTACTGTTTATGGTCCCCCCCCCCCCCAAATAACAATGCTGAGCAAATAAAATTATAGATTTTATGACTTAACTCCAACACAACAGTTAGAAAAACTATTCACATGTACACTGAATTTCTTTTTCGCAAAAACAGGGGGCCTGCAAAGTTATGAAAGCCTTATATACATGTTAATGTTAGTTATAAAATGTTTTTTTGTTCACAGACTTTACACACCTATAAAGATGTGATTGTTGCAACAGTGGATTTCATCCTCGAGCGTGGACTTTCAGTCGGCTCTTAACAGTCTCTACTGCTACCCAAGGTAGCAAGGAAACTAACTGTCTCATAGAGGGCGGGTTTTGATTTCAGCAAAAATACATTATTGATGGACTCCATTATTTTTTGCTGCTGATCCAGGTCCAGGTATCACTAATTTAATGATATTATCAAGGATTATTGCTATAAACTGCTGAGAAGTACTGAAAAAATTCATATCAAGTAACTATTGACCATAATATCCAGACTGTTCTTTCTGTCATACATTCGTACTTTGGACAGAATGAACAAGAAAAACAGATGGCATTGAATTCTGTTAAAACAGTCCGAAAAAGTTTTCCTCTTTGGGATTAATAAAGTTATCTTGACTTGGAATTCAACAAATTCCACACAAGAAAAGCCGATGTGCTTTCTCAATGCAGAGCCTGTTATCTCACTGCAGCATGAGCACAAGTGCTCTGACCCAAAAAAACAAAAAAATATAGCATCACATTCATCACGAAGACACCTAAAATATATTATATATTTGGTTCAGTATTACAGGAGCGGGAAGGGGAGAAATGTGATCACTGATTGGTCATAATGCAGTGTTCATCTCTTATCCTCCTGTCCTTTCTTTATGGTACCATTCAACCAGTACTTTGCTGTATCCCTGAGAGTGAGGGAGTCACCCTCCCTCACTCTCTCCCTCTGGGACCCCCTCTAACAAGCGCCTGCACACCTGCCCGCAAGGTGGAAGTGGGATTGGGGGGGGAGGGAGGTTGGGGTCACGTGAGGGCACGCAAACACCCGCGTCTCGCCTGTTCCCCTGACACGCGTGAGAAGAGAGCGACTCAGCGCTGGCGTGACCCCTCGTGACACGCAACCTTAAACACCCATTGCTGTAGCATTTAGAGCCTCCCTTGCTTTTGCGCACCAATGGAAAAGGAGCTACAGCTTGGCACTGTGTTCAAACCATTAAGATAGTGATACTCTGACCTCTGTACCTTCACTTAGAGAGAGAGAGAGACACAGACAGAGGGTGGAGGCAGAGACGACAGGAGGAGAAAGACCAACAAAGATTAATAGCTGCCTTTTTGCTTCCGACAGCAAGGGCTTTGCCTGCAAGTGTGTGTCTGTGTGTGTGTGTGTGTGTAGACGAGAGAGCGTGGGAGTAAATGCGTGATCCTTTTCTTTTTGAAGGATTATATGTTTGGTGTGTATATAGCCTCATACCACGCACACATAAGATTTTCTGTTCAAATAGAAACCCAGCAGGGAGACTGTCCCTCACTCACTGACTGATACACATTGTTGAAATTTGCATGCAGAGTACAGATTTAAGGCAATGTCTGTATATCTGAACCACGTTGTATTATAACATGGTGTGAGAAAAGCTACTGTGCACTGGTAAACAGAGAGATTATCTTTCCAAATACATTGGAAAACATACTTTTTAGTGATAATTCCAGTTAAAAAAAAAAAAAAAAAGCCTGTATGTTGTATTTAGCGTTTAAGAAAACTGCTGCATCTTTCTTGTTTAAAAAAAAAAAAAACGATTAAAAATAATGAATATTATTAAAAATGTTGCACTTGTATAGTAATTGTCCAAAACAAACCAAGATACAAAACAAAAAAAAAAAAACGAGTGACTAAAGTCTTTTCTTCAGGAAAGAAAAAAACAGACTTCATATATATGGATATCCCAAAGTCTAGACAGATGTTCTTTTCTTTTCTGTGCAGACGAGATAATAAAAAAAGTAGCTCCTCTTACCTTTGGGAGCTCCACATAAAATTGTGAAGCTAAATAAAATCAACTGAGAGTCTGAGTTGAAATTGATGGAGAATTTGTCAGTGAGTCGTCGTTAGGTCAATAGAAACCTAGAAAATTGTTGAAATTACGGTTGTGGCTCAACCAAATGCACTTCAGCAACAAAGTTTTAAAAAATAGTGGTGGTTTAAAGCACATTTAAACTCCAAACGAGTGATCTGATAGCTCTCCCCCAACACACACACACACACACACACACACACCTACACTTATTAAATGTCAAATTAATGAGAACTTTAATAACTTTTAATAACGAGCCAACATACTCACCCACTTTACACCATGGTCTTCCTGCAGAGTGGAGGTGAGAAAGGAGTCGAGTCTCTCTCATCTCTGTTTTTCATTTGTTACACAATTATTTGTGGCACTTTTAATGCAAAGAACCAAATGTGACACTATGGACCCACGTCCACCTGTTTTTGTTCGCATTGTTGTTGAGCATAAAAAAATCTCAGTGGAGAAATGTATATATATATATTTTTTATTTATTTGTTTTGCTTTATCACAAAGAGTTGTTCCAGTGTCAATAGAAGTAAATTGCAATGGAAGAACCTTTGGTGTAATAAATCATATTATATTATATATGAACATGTTAACAAGATAAGTTTTACTTTTTATAATCAATATGTAAATGAGGCTAGCCAACAAATCTTCACTATTTGGTTTAATTGGTTTTGTTTTATAGAAAAAAAATCAGTCAAGTGAAACTGGACAACACACAGCTGATATCCGTTTCAGATGTCTTTGAGTTGTGTAACTGCTAATATTAATGCAGCTGCGGTACATTTAGGTTGAGCTCGTCTCTGTCACGATCTACTGGGACACGTGGACACATTTAGCTGATGTATGAATGCACATCTTTTGCACAATTCCCAGTAAAACACGGTTGGGGAAAGTGAATCATAAGCTGTGCCTCCCTCTGTACTGCGACGGTGGTGCCATTGAGCAAGTTGTATGACGCCCAACAGATTCAGTGGAGCTCAAATGATTTGGTTTTGATTGTGCTGGGGATCCTCGAGGTGTAAATACATGTAATCGTGCACATCTGATCAGGACATTTCTGAAGAAATGGACTTGAATAATAAAAGTTAAATAGAAAAAAATTTGCTCCATTTTATTGTCAGCTTTTATACAGTATATATATAAATATGTATATACATGTAAATATTCATGATTGTAAATCACATTCTATTTTGCAAGAGGATTTTCAGTCCAACAGAAAAAGGCTTGCTTAGGCATTTTTGGAGTATAACCAGTCTAACCTGCGTTGTCATTCTGTTGCAGGGCTGTGTTCACCGTGGAGCTGTACCTGCAGACGGAGCGAGCGCTCGCTGTCGGAGCGGAAACGCAGGAAACGCAACACGACTGGATGCAGGCGCTGACAAAGGTTTGCATATAGTCCACGCACGCACACTTATTGTCACCGTTTCCTTTTCTAAGTTTCTCTTTCATTTAAAGTTACAAAGAAGAACTGCAGCGCATCCACCTCGCACTTTTTCGTTCCCTGTGCTACTTTGCAACACACACATTTGCACACATTGTCCTCAGAGTCCCTTGCTGCCTGTGCTTCTTTCTATAAGACAAGTGGTCTTGCTATCTCTTCCCCCACATGCTGACAGGATCTTGTAATAACACCCTACATAAATATGTCCACAATTCCCTTTTTTATCTCTTTAATCCCAGGCAACCCAGTCATAGATAGTGGGAGGTATAGCTGCATTAGTCCATATGTCTCTCCTTCTGTACCCTCGGCCCTTCTACACCTCCATATTTCAATTTGAATCGCAGAAAAATGGCCAGACAGAGCCGAGCAGGGATATGCACTTGCAAAAATAATTCAGCCAGAATCTGTGCAAAGGTTTATCCCTTCGAGAAGAAAGAAAGGAAGAAGACACCTGTTGTGTTTTTGTGTTGTTTTGAGGTGTTGCGCCACAATGAAAAGTTTCACACTGCTAATTGTGAACGTTGCCAATACATAAGCCTGTTCTGTGTGTGGCTCATGTATCCGACTTGCAGTGCTTCGTCCCGTCGAAAGTCGAGGGACTGGTGCGGAAAGAAAGCGAGCTGATTGGCAGACTGCACTACAAAGAGGGGCATGACCTGTACCACTGGAGGATGGGCTGGTTCATGCTGGAAGGCTCTGCCCTGCACTTCACCTCTGGAGAAGAGGAGGGAGAAGAGGAAGTCCTTCAACTCAGACAGCTACAGGAGCTCAGTAAGAATTCTGCATGATTATTTCTGTTTCTCACCATTTTGTAGTGATGGGAGCTCAGTGCTGTATCAAGCATCTGTAGTCACTGGCCCAGACATAAGACAAACCTCCCCATTCCACAGCCTTTTTTTTTTTTTTTTTTTAAACTTAAACACTTTAACAAAGTCCTGTTGGAAAAAATTCCTTGAGCTAAGAAACTCCCTAGTTGAGCAACATGAACGCCACAAAAAACCCCATCATGCAACACTAAAATAGAGCAGTTGCTGCTCATAAATTACATGAATTCCCCAGTCATTCAATATATGTAGCATGGCCCCCATTCTTTTTAAATGTAATACTCAGGAAAAAAATATTTATCTATGAGCAAATCTATTCATCATAACAGAACCGTCGAGATGAGTTTTATTGACCTTTGCTATAACATATACAAAAAAAAGGTGAAACACAAGCACAAAGTCACTATATGTGTTTATGACTGATTGTATCAGTGACACTCAACTTGCTGTTATTTCTGGCTTTTTAAAATTGATTCCCACTGTTTTCTTACACTCTCTGTAATCCCCCCCCCCCCAAAAAAAAAAAAAAAAAAAAAACTACCAATCCATGACACTCTGCTGCTACGAGCATTTATAACTTCTTAATGATGTCGGAGGATGCATGCAAACGGCTGGTGTCTGAAGACGTCTCAGCTTTTCACACCATTACACATTTCTGTTGGGTCGCTAATTGGGTGGCTTAGTCTTCCATTATGAAAATCACGCCTGCAGACGACCGGAGGAGATTGAAAAGATGCCGCAGGCCTGTACATAAGAAGATCCGTTCAAATGAAGTTGGCAGTGGTCAATAGCACGTGTGTGTGTGTGTGTGTGTGTGTGTGTGTGTGTGTGTGTGTGGTCAAACTTGTGTCAATCACGATAGGATTCTGATTCCACTTTGAAGTCCTCACAAAATCTGGTATGAAAACCTGATTTTAGAAAGAGCAATGTGATGTACGTTGCTTTCAGCATAGCGTATTGCATATTCACAGTGTGCAGGTGTCGCGGTTGCTCCGTTCCCGCTGCGCACTAACATGGATTTCGCCAGTGTCTCCACAAAGCTGGCGAAGAGGAGTTATTTAAAGGACAGTCAGTCAGGAAGCTGCCGGTAGGGATAGAAGGCTCAAAAGTTCACACATACTTTGACAGATAATAAAGATTTTGGAACATTTCAATCGATTGCGCCAGTGTAATGTGCAAACAGAGGGAGGGAGAATCATTGGATCTTTTTAATCTATTTACAGCTCGACGTGGATCAAATTGCGCAATGTGCCGCCCCATCTACTCACCTCGGGCGGGATAAAGAACTGCAGCGGTGCTCATTTTTATTCCCGGCTTTCTCAAACCATATTTGTCACAGCCAGGGAGCTGCTAGCGCCAGAAGGGACTGTGTTTTGTCGGGGGATGGTAGGTTCTGGAGCACTGAAAGGATTCCTTTAGGAATCACAGTCTGTGACACGGGATTAACTGTTATTTTCTCCAACAGTGACACCACCACATGAAAGGTGGGCCCTGTGTAGCACCGAGGGATTAGATGAATATACTTTTCAATTAAAATCACGACACGTTTCCAACATGCAGCACTTCATACTGCGTCAGGAGTTCATTGTAAGTGTGACGCAGTCTGTTCTTGCTTTTTTGGCCTCAGGCTGCAAGAGTTATGATCATTTTAAAATCTTTTCTCAAAGCCTGCCAAAGGCTTTTCTGACTGGATGTGAAGTGAAAGCTCTAATCTTTGGCTTTTATTCATTTTATCCTTAATTGCCTTGTCTGCCATTTATTCTCTATTTGACTCAACCCTATGACTAAGACAATTTTTACCGCTTTAAGCTAATTGTTATTGATCTGTGTCAATTGTTCCATATTAATTTCTCTTGGCTACAAAGCACTTTGTAACTTTGTTTTTAGAAAGTGTTATATAAATAAATATAAGTATGAATAAAAAACAAACAATAACAAAAAAAAGAAATCCTATCTCCGAAGGATGAGAGTGCACTACCTCTCAGAATGGCTTCCCGGGGGCTTAGCTGTGTACTTGAGAGAGGATTGATCTTTTTGTGATGTTGCGTGTCAAGATGTCTGCCGCACAAATAACTAGAACCAAAGTAAAATGAGTGGAAAATGACAGATACAGTTGGATAATCATTAACCTGTCACAGTGCACAAATCAGCCTTCCCACCCAGAACTTTCTGAAATGAAAGGTTTTCAAACAAGATAAGCACATTAACTTTGATCTCATTTAGTGCAATTTTCTCAGTGGATTTCTCTTAAGGCCGTGGCTAAATGGAGAAGAAATATTGTTAATCCCATTGCTCTGCTCAATCATCTGAAAATTAAGATAGGCATCAGCACAAGACTGCAGTCCAGCATATTTAGTAGTCAAATTTCACTGTGTCCACACTGAGGTTCATTTAAAGTCAAAATTTGATTCCCCCCCCCCATTCTTTTAATGATATATAGCTCAGATATGGCGAGAAGTCACTGCCAATGTCCAATCCTGATCTGATTAATATGTTCCCACTTTTTGTGATTGCCTACAGCAGCACAGTTCTCAATCTGAGTGCATTAAAGTTAATAAAACGAATCCACTGCTGCTGAGATATGCTATGTACTTGCACAGTAGCCTATAGTCATTTGCATTTTGCAAGCAGTAACCCTGCAAAATGTTTTTTTTCCTTTCAAGTAGCCTCAGTTTTTGGCCTCCTGGGAAACGGCAATGAAAAGCATGTATTTCCAATTTTGGTGATTTTTGGATTTTTCCAGATAAAATGAGGGATTAAGTGCTCCTATGTGGGCTGTAAACTAAATAAACCATTTTAAGACCACTGGATTAGCTGTAAAATGAAAAAGCGATTGTTTTTCTTAGCACATTAACAAAAAAAGAATACATTTTGGAAAGCTATGGTTTTCATGGGATAGCGACATTACAGCACATTATGGTGCATAGTATGGTGTGTACTCTGTATAGCAAAAGCAATTTTGCGTAAAGCAGCTTATCATAGAAACACCAGTATCTATGTCAGCATATATCAACATTTTATAGATTGTCCAGCAAAGAGAACAAACATTTTTCTATCGTAAAGACTTTCTGTTCATCATATACTGTCAGTCAGTCAGTTTCTTATAATATTCAAGAGGCCATTATCATAAATGTTCATGTTTGCACAGCCGATGTATTGATATAGTATCTTATTTAAATATCAGTATTGACCTCAAATGTTTAGTTTTGGTTGAACATTAGTGTCTAGACACAGTCACAAAAAGTTGCTAAACTGCTTCCGACCCATGAACACAGGTCCTTTGGAAACCAGTGCTGGTGACTGAACCCAGGTCTCTGAAGGGTAACATGTTTATCAGACAACAAAAGACGACAACAAAAGGGAAAAAAAATTCAATTCAATGCTCGCACTGAAAATACGCAGCAACCTGAGTCACCTTGATTTTTTTTTTTTTTTTTTACAAGGAAAAAAAAACATAATGAAAATGTTTTATGGGATGCCCACTACAAATTATGGAGAGAACAAGGCTGCAGACTTAGTTGCTTATCACACGAACATATTAAGTAATAAAAAATTTCCCACTGAGCTGTAAGATGGATAAAAGAGGATTGCTGTGTGTTTGTTCAAACAACAATGACAAGTGTTTTGCATTTACCTGATAACACTGTTAATAAACCTCTCTCATGTCAATATCAATCTCTGAAGTTCTCTGCTTTCTTCTCTTGTTGTTTATATCAGAATGAAATACTGTGCCCTTGAAAATCTGCCAGAGAAAATAAAAAGCAAATTATTTGTTAAGACATACTTTTGGGGATTAATTGTTTTTTGCTGTTTAGCGCAACATAAAAAGGCCTTTGCAAAGGATTTGCTGGCCAAAATAATATTATGTAATTTTTCTTTCTTTTTTTTTAACCAGTCCTCGTGTCGTCTTTTGATACAACAATCAAATTAATTTTTCTGTCAGAGGAGATTATCGATAAACGTGTTTACGAAAGAAGTGGATACAGAGATTGTGGTATTTAGTAGAAGAAAGTTTCTTTTTCTGTTCTTGCAATCATCTGCATGCCAGATGTTTTTTTTTTTTTGTGTGTGTGTGTGTGTGTGTGTCATGGCGGGACATGGCAGTTAGCTTAGCTTAGCACAAACACAGTAAAAACAGCTATCCCCCGCTCCATCCGCAGGTTGTGAAATTCGCTGTACTTCTAATAGTCTCATTCGTGATTTAATAATTACGCAGTGTACAGGTAGCAGTTTGGTGTTTTCCATCCATTTATTTGAGCACAACCAGCACCAGGAACTTGAGTGTGAAGAAAGTGCCAGATGTCGTTTCAAGGAGATTTGCGACTCAGCTGCAGAGCCTCATATCTCTTTTTGTACTTTTTTGTAGTGTGCGTGTGTGTATTTGTGTGTGTGTGTGTGTGTGTGTGTGTGTGTGTGTGTGTGTGTGTGTGCGTGTGTGTGTGTGTGATTGTTGCCATGATCCAAGCAGCTGTTTGAACCCACAGAAGAGATTATGGCAGAGCTTTCCAGTCCCATAGCCCAGTTTTTCTGTATCCTTGCACTGTTATTTCGATTTAAAAAGGTTGACTGAATAGATGTCTTTATTTATTTTTTTGTTTTTGCAGCGTGTTAAATACCTCCCTCAGTTCAGTCATATTTGGTAATATTTAAACCAACTTTATGTAAAGCTTGATGTCCTACTTCTCCCTCTTGTTTAAACCACCTTTAGTAAGTTAGTGACACAAAAACCGAATTCATGTTTCCCATTACAACGGGGGAAACGCCATTAACTTCAATGGGATGCATTTGCCATTTTCTATTTCCTGTACTGTTCACTCACTTTTCTTTCCATTGTGCATCTGCACATTTGAGAAAAATCAGAAAGAAAAAAAAAAAAGTCAGCTATGTCTAGACATATTGTGCAATGTATTATTTGCCATGATTGGCCTAAAACATAAATGAATATTTAGGAGAACGGAGACCTTTCAGTGACAGGTAATGAATGCACCAGCTTCCAAGTTTCGTGGTGAGAGCTTCTAAGTGTCCATGCTTTTGACAGAGATTGAACGACCACAAATGTCAAATCTAAACTGTTCTCAACGCGCTGCGATGCATTAGCGCTGAGCGTGTTGCTCTTTTGAATGTACACCAATGTTTTGGAGTCTCCATTTACAACAAGCCCCTTGCATTTTTTTCCCCTCAGCTGTCTCCACACATACCGAGGGCGAGGACAAGATCCAAGTCCTGCTGATGGTGGAGGGCGGAAGGTATGTCACTCTTTGAAAATATAAAAATAAAAAGGTGTGCTAATTGGCAACATATTTGTTATACTGCGAGTCTATGCATTATGCAGGGCTGCTAGCTTTGATTCTGCCTTTGTCTTGTTAGTTCAGATGCACTTTACCTACTGTAGCCATCCGAGGTAATTAAGGCCTCGCTAGACTGCCTGCTTCAGTTAGAGAAAAGAGGTGAGATGGTGCGTAACACGTCGCAGCTCTCACACAAGCCGGCACTTTTAGGCTCCCTTTTAGAGTAATGCAACAAGACTTTGTGCTTACTCTGTTAATTGCCATTCGTTTGTGTGTGTTTTTGATCAAACCTCGTGGGGGAAACCGGTGGTTGTTTATAGATGCATGTTCTGTAGGAGCGCTTTTGGATTCCTTTAATCTTGCTGGTTGTTTATGTAATGAGTTACCGCTGCTTTTTTCCAGATATATGAACATCTTTAGCTCTTAAAATATAAGACACTGTATTGTTATCGGAAATGATACCATGAGGTTCTAAGTTAATAATGACTTATTTTTTTCTTTCTCTTCTCAACAGAACAGTTTACATCCATGGCTTCAGCAAGACAGACTTTGCGCTGTGGCACTCTGCCATCACAATGGCTGCTGGCACAGATGGCAAGGCCCTCAGTGACCAACAGCTGACTAAAAATGGAGTCCCAATTATAGTCGACAGTTGCATTGCCTTTGTCACCCAGTATGGTGAGATGCGTTACATTTATGGGTAGAAAAGTTTTTTTTTTTTCCCTCAAAAAAATAAGTTCTCCAGTACTATTATTATGATTTTCCCCTTAAGGAGCTGATTCATCCACTGTGCTGTGTCGTGATGAGAATTTCATGGTTTCTAATGTCGTCTAGCATAATTCTGTGACATTATCCTATCTCTCTTTTTTTTTTTTTAACAAATTTTGAAAATATAGTCTAACTTTTCACTGTAGTAGCACCGTGGGATTGCTCCAAAAATATAAACACAGAATTTTTTATTACATAGTGCCTGTTACCTTAGAAATGCCTCATAAATGCAAAAGGGGACTTATATCATAATAAGTAGTGTGCATTGTAATGAAGGACTGGCATTAAAGTTAACTTTGAATGAAGCTATAAAGTGGTACAGAAGGTTAATATACCTTGCACCGACAATTTTGTTCTACCTGCAATTTAGATTCAAATGTGCTTATGTAACATTGTTCAATCCCACAAGTCTATATGGTCGGTTATTGCCCTGTAATTGTATGTAGTCATATAGAAATTGATGTACTGTCTTCTCCTGTTCTGCGCATTTAAGGGTATTAATCATTAGACAGTAGCTGTATGGCTAAAAAGAAGAAAAGAAGAAGAAAAGTCCAGAAAGTATGCAGATGCTTTATAATCCATCTATTGTGTGTTTGCAACTAGGTTTGTGCCAGGAGGGGGTCTACCAGAGAGCTGGGGACCCTGGTCGAGTCACCCTGCTCCTGCAGGACTTCGCCCGCAGCGCCCGTAATGTGAAGCTGAGGGAGAAGGAGCACCAGCTGGAGGACGTGACAGACACCCTCAAGAGCTTCTTAACCCAGGCCGAAGATGCTCTGCTGACCAAGGAGCTCTACCCATACTGGGTGTCAGCTTTAGGTATGTTAGGTGCACTGACACAATGAGTTAAAAAAAAAAAAAGCGCCAAGATATATTGTAGATACTTGACAGGAGAAGTTAGGTACTACTTGGTGTGTTCATGGTCATGTCTCAGTATATATTTGGCACTATTTGAAATACTTCTGATTCGTGTGGGTTTACAGATGAGAAGGACAAGAGGCAGAGAGTGAAGAAATACTCCACTTTCATTGAGAGTTTGCCAAAGATAAACAGGTCAACCCTCGATGCGCTGCTGCAACATCTGTACAGGTACACACATGCATGCACACCTGCACACAAGCTTCAAATATGAGACGCATTCAGAGCTTATATGAGAGAGGGTATTTCAAGGTCACGGTCCCCTTCTGGGTAAACTTTAATATCCCAGCGGGGACGTTCATGTTGTGAGGTGTGTTTAAAACATTAAAAACGGGAAATGAAGATGCCAAAACAACATTCAACAATGTAGTTCACATATTTATGAATAAATAGGAAACACAATAAATTAGACAGACAACACAACAGATCCCAGGGCGAAATGACTAATCCTTTGTTATAAAGCCCACCTCACATTAATGTGCTTGAGCCTAGGATATAGTTTTATCTAGGCCTGTTTATATCTTCGTTGTGTTTCTTGCACTGCTGTCATCAGAAAATAAAAGCTTTCGGGTCCTTTTCCCACGCTGCACCAAGGCTAACCCATCCCCAATGCGTGTTGGCTTGCTGCAATAAATCCGGCCTAATCATTGCTGCCCCCGGACACTTTTACAACTACTTGACGGCACGCAATGTGATAAAGATCCAAACAGACTGCTTTATTCATGCACGGCCCCTTCTTTTGCCAAATTATACACTGCAGTGCAATTAAAACGGCGACAAAAGCGCCAAGTAGTCTTTGTCGTCATGTTTTTGATCGAACCCGTGGCTGATGGAGCAGGTGTAGCTGTGTAGCTTCACAGACGTAACAAGTACAGAGACTCAAAGGTCCTGCGTCCCCGAGTAGCCTTAGGGTTGCTATTTGTCACCTGCTGATTAGCCCCGTCGCCGTCCCGTTTTTTTTTTCTTTTTTTTTTTTTAATGTGCGTGATCTGCTGATGAGTCAAATTGAATTCAGTCAGGGATACTGCAGTGGTATTTGGAGCGGATATGGTTTCCAGGTCCTTCAAGCTGAAAAGGCTTTTGTCACTGAAGCAACAGTGCCCTTGGGTTGAATATGATGAATCGATTCCATATTATTTGTACATTTTGCTGGAAGTTAGATGAATCAAGTGGCTCATTATTAAAAACTCACACATACTTGAAGCTCATAACAGAGGAGGTGGTTATGCTGTGCTCAAGAGCATCTTTGGCTATTTTTGCCTTTTTATTCTTGTTTATATTTCAAATGTATTCTCGAGCAGACATTTACTCGCATTCTCAACAATGGGAGTACTCTGCTTTTAATACATAACAGGATGCAAGTGGTATCCTTAAGGAATAAAACAATAATACATAGTTTTACATGGATTGAGAATCTGCTTGTACGAAGAATCCACAGCGCCAGCATTTTGCATAAAAAGTCTACCTGTAGTTGCATTTAGATCCAAACACTGCTGTCTGAATGTCTCCTTCACTGACGCTCACATTAGACCTGATTTCCTCAGAAACCTGCTGTGTTGTGTTGTGATTTAGCTGCGTTATGTTAATAATAGAAATTGTTTGGAGAAGACTTTATTGGCCCTGTGCTGAATTTGGACTTGGAGGTCTTGCATTTCATTAAATTCTGTGTGTGTGCAAGTCTGTATGTGTGTGTGTCTGTGAGTAAGAGGTTGAAAGACTATTTTTTTCTTCTCTAAACATGTCTTGTCCTTGTGATTAAGGATCCAGCAGTGTTCCCACATCAACCACATGCAGAGCGAAAAACTGGCCTCCGTCTTCTCCTCCTGCTTGTTCCAGACTCAGGGACAAACCCCACAGGAAATTAGTGTGGTGCATGACCTCATCAACAACTACATTACACTCTTCAATGTAAGTCAAAAGTGCTGTTTTTTTCTCTTTTTTTGCCATTTGACAGCAGTGAAAGTGGAGAAGAGCTGATTGGAAGACAATGAGGTTGACAAAAGGCTGAGCTGAGCGTGGTTACATGATAGCTTCCTCCTCTAAGTTAGATAACATCCAATTTTTATTGCATAAATGCACATTATATAATTTCCTATATAAAAAAAAAAAGAAAGAACAGTTGGTATACTTGGTACTATTCTTCTCAGGTTATTGCTGGCAGAATTAACAGCCAAATATGGAAACAGGTGTCTTCGCCGACTTTGCTCTGCACACACAGACGGCACACATCTCCAGAAAACACAGAGATTATATTAAAAACAGGTCACCTAGAACAAAAAATAACAGTGGAGTCTTGTTCAGAACATCTTTCGCTTGAGGCGGAAAGAGGCCAGGCTTATGACTCTGTTGTATATGTTAGAGCCATTTAGACAAAAGAAAAATATAATGGTGGAAAAATCTGATTTTTATTTATTTATTTTTTCTCCCTGTGACTGAGTGGTCTGATTTTTATTTTGATTCTATCTATCTATCTATCTATCTATCTATCTATCTATCTATCTATCTATCTATCTATCTATCGCCCGTCCGTCCGTCCTTCATGCTAAATAATGTATCCTAACCATTCATGATTTAAGATATATTGTCGTAGGTATTATCATTCATATACGCCTTTATTTACCATCCCACATGTAACGTTTGGGAATACCTTTTCATTGGCAGATGTAGCTAACCTGTGACAGACAGTGTTACACAACAATTTAGGGTTAGTGTGGTATATCCGATCTTGTGTGCTTGGGCCACTGGATTTGAATGACTTTCCAATCAATGATCAATGATGGAGAAAACGCTATAACACTCAAAGCATACAGATATTACCATATTGCATTTCTAAAGCAGGCTGCAGGCATGACTTTATTTACACTCCCTCACTTTAACCATCTGGGGAGCAGAACTCTTGTTGCCAAATCTCCACAATAGGCTTGACTTTGCTGATGTGTGGACGGGCGGGGGTGTGGGATCAATGTTACCCTTGGAGAGCTGCCTGGCTTATGGGATACGCAGCACAGAGCAACTGCTAATTCCCAGCGGAACGCCTGGATCCCTCTTGTTCTGACGTTAAAGGAGGAGCATTCACTCCAAATCGGTTCGAGACGCCATCATTCGCATGACAAATAGCCATTAAGCTCAACCAATCATGAGCCCAATAGCAGTGAATACACACGCTGTGACACAAAACGAGTGAGACGTCTCGCTAATTAAAGCGCCAGTTCTGTGCTGGATGTCGTCGACGGGGCCCATTATCAGGCCTAAACACACACACGATGAGTTTGTGAGTTTTTTTTTTTTTTTTCTTCCCCACAATCTTCTCTGCCATTCGTATAACTCTAACAAAGCAAATTGTTCTCTGAAAATGATAATTATGTTACAAAAAAAAAAAAAAAAAAAAAAAGTTGGAATAGAAAATGTCATTTCCCACACATAGTTTTGTGAAAGAAAAGAGTATTCACTTGGTGCTGAGCTGTGTCACACACTCACAGCCAACTTCTCCTTTGAAATTAGTTTTAGGAGTGTCAGCTGAACGACCCAATTCTGCATGATGATACCTTTTTCCTGGTTCAATCAGGTCTTCCATGTATTGTATTTAAGTGATGAAATTAATATTACCATTGAAAATGGCTATATGAGTCTATGAAGCAATTTAATATTTCTCAAGTGCAGTTAACTTGATCCGAAAGTTTCTCTTTGGCTGAGTTTGAATTGAAGTGTGTCTGTGTGTCTGTGTGGTTTTTTGTGATGCTTCCAACAGGTCAATGAAGACCAGGTGCAACAGATGGAGAGAGAGAATAGTTTCATCACGCGCTGGAACGACAAGAAGGACACCACAGTAAGTCGACCCGCAGAACCCAAATGGAAATCACCGATGGGCGTTGTGTGTGTGCGTGCGCGTGCGCGCGTGTTTGTGTATCGATTTGCTGGCATGTGTCAAGGTGTCTCAAATCAGGGATTCATTTAAAAAGGTTTCCCGTTTTTCTGGCAAAAATGAAGGGGGCTGGAGGGGGAGGGGGAGGTGGGCGAGAGCAGGCGGGTGAGGAAAAAGGGCTTTGTTCCTGTTAACCTTTACGGCAGGTACTTTATGCCTGGATGCCTCAGCCGAGAAAAACATTTGGTTCAGATAACTGGGGAAGGGAAAAAAAAAAAAAAAAATTAAATCACATGCCGCTGCTGTTGTTGAAATCTGAAGTAAGTTGTTTATGCCTGCTCCTTTCTGCCCCCCACCACACCCCCCACCCCCTCCCACCCCCCCTCCACTTCTCTCCACCTTGTCCGTAGACTTTCAGAACATGTCTGCTGCTGTGGGGCAGGAGGGTTACGCAGTGGAAAGCCAGTGCTATTATAAAGCTGTCGGAGGTGAAAATTGGGCCAGCATTTTGGCTATGGATACGAGTTTGAAGGTTTTATGCTTTTCACCAAGGAAATCTGCAGTCGACGAAGAGAAAGTTGTTTAAAATAATCAGTTAGTGTAATTACAAGTCAGCATTGGGAAGACTTCTCTGTTTAGATAATGGGTAAGCTTATTTTAGGGATGATTAAGCAACAGAGCAACTGAACCCAGTCATGGTAAGTACTGATTTGGAAGTGCGAGTTAAAATTGGTTCATCCATTTATTTAAAGTGGTTAATGGCTCTGGTTTGTGTATGGTATTGTGTAAGAAAAAGCTACATCAGTGACTTTTTATTTGGTGTACCAATGGATTGATGTAAAGCCTTCTAGGCCCAGGATCTTAGATTAAAAATACATTTTCTTTTCAGACAATCTTGAAGATGGTGTTAGATGGTGCTGAAACAATGTCTCAAATCATTAACATTCATCCTGTAGGTTTTAGTGTCTCAGAGAAAGTTTGACTTGACAAGCTCAGGAAGGTCAGTCATTTCTTTTTCTCCTCCATCACTGCAAAACAAACCGATGCCTGGGTTGTTAAACAAGACTAAGAGGCCGCCGCTGTTCTTGCAGCTTAGTGTGGCTCTACCAGCTACACAGCGGTATGCTTACGCCATAGTGCTAACATGCTCACAATTACGACACTAAAATGCTGATTTTTAGCATTTAATGTAAGCGTGCTACCATGCTAACATGCTAATTTGCACTAAACACAGTGTAAAATGTGGCATTAAAAACACATTGACCTCACCTTTACTTTTTCTCTCAGAGTTCAACATTATTATTTTAAAAATGATTAAATATTAAATTATTATTTATTAAATAAATAAATAATTATCTGTAGCAGTTCTTGTTCATTTAAATGTACAGTGTTATTGGAGAGACAGTTATTTCAAACCTGGAGGAATCCAAGCCAAATATACCTGAGTGGAGTATATAAGTTAGGACAGGGGAAAAATCTGGTTTTCCAGAGTTAATGTATTTTGGACTTTATGTGCGTGCTTTTGCTAGCAACACTGACACTAACATGCCTGGAGCCATGACTCTAGCGTGGTTAAAAGCACAGACATTTCATGGTTCGTGGTGCATTTGACACAAGATTTACAATTGAACTACTGAACTATTCAGACTGACAACAGATGAGGTAGGAGTCAAGGTACAGGATGTAGGCTTTGCTGAACAAATGGCTCTTGAGTCTACACTCGATTGCCAATACAAAATGTGCTTTTGACATTTGCAGGAAGCTTGTCTCAGGGGTCCTGGCCCCTGCAGGTGAAGGGATCTGATCTAATCTTTTTTCCCTTTTTAACTACAGAGAAAGACATGGGAGCCCACACCCAGCAAGGGGATAGTGTGCTTAGACTTAGGGAGTAAGTAAATCAGTGATATAATGAGGTGCTAAGGAATGGTGTGCTTTCAAAGTTGGAGGTGGTACTTCAAAATTAATATTTGCATTTACAGCCAAGGTGAGTGCAGATATAGTATGACTTTGGTAGCTTTAAAACCATGTAACACTTGTGACATTTTAATGACAATAGTTGTATATACAGAATTGACCAATAGCAATATGAAGATTGTTTAATAGAAAGTGACTTTTGCATAAACAAATCCCAAGCATGCTCTCTCGCCGGGACATAAACAGCCAATCATATCCTTTGATAATGGGTTGTACGAGGGGTGACAAACGGACACTGTCATGTTACCAGTGTAACAACAGCCAAAGGAGCACGGAGTGAGAAAATTAGTGCGGGTTAAGACTGGGCAGTGTGCTATTTATTTATTTTTTTTTTTTTTCTCAAATAATAATAACAACAAACTCATTCTCTCATTTTATCATCTCACCCTTTAGATTACACAACTTCTACATCTCAGCCCACAACGGAGAGGCACTTATCAACAACAAAATATTACGAAACATTGAAACATTTGACATAACACGAGTCAAGTATGAATAAGTGATTACAAAATTTTAATCATGATACCATTTTAAGCCGAATCGCTTGGCCCTACTTTACTTGCTTCTCCAGAAATTTGTCAACATCTTTGTTTCCTGTTATTTTTCTTTTTAATCTATAAATGCTTTGTTTGTAATGTGTGACCGGTGGTCTTTCTTCCACCACATAACAATCAACAGGAAGGAACATGAATGTAGTGAGGAAGCCAGGATGGCCTCATATCTGTGTGTGACATTTTCACAATTACAGCTTTCGCTCCATTGGTTTGAATGACTGTAATTTCTGTGTCATTTTAGGGCCACAGGAGTCAGAAGTAGCTTCCTCCCTCTTATCATCTGATAGTTCTCCCAGCTCAAGCCAATAATGGACCTCAGTTCACCTGCATATTAAAATGACAAAGGAAAAGTAACTGTAATTTCCAGATAGCCAAAGGAAAAGAAACCGTTCGTGCTCACTTAGTTGTTCATTTTCTAGAGATGGATTACTGCTCCCCTTGGACTGCCAGAAATTTGGACTTAATGCCTAAATGAGCTTAAAAAAAAGTTACATTTTCACACTTTCACTTCACACGAAAAAAAAGTTTTTAATTGGAACCAGAGATAATTGCTGCTCGAACACATGGCAAAAGGTGCCATGATTTGTACCGACGAGGGGAATATTGCAAGTAATTTGACCCCCTGAATGTCAGGCACAAAGGCCATTTGGAAGTCTTCGTTTTAATTTCACAGAGGTTACATTTAGTTTAAAGACTGCATATTTATTCATCATTCGTCATTTTCTATCTGTTGGTCTGCATGTGAAAACTCAAAACATTCAAGGGTTTTAGTTTTGGTTAGCTTCACACCTGTAAAGCTCGGCACAAGTAATTAAATTTTTTCTTTTGCTTGATACATATCCAAGAAGAAACTAACTCCAAAACAAGAGAAGTTTGTAGTTACATAGTGTTAAAAAGTAGAGCCAACGACAAATTGTCTTCCTTACATTTCTGCTTGTGTATGGATTATATGATAAGCTTGTTCATTATTTATTCATTCATTTGTGTGTGGTCAGAGTAAAGCTAACAGTTTCCCTCTATTTGCAGTGCTTTATGCTAAGCTTAGCTAACTGCCTCTTGGCTCTAGCTTTATACTTAATGGGCAGTGTTGTAATAATCCTCTTCTAATTCTCAGTAAAGCAATACAGTGCATTAACTCAGTTTATGGCTACTGAGGTTTAGAAGCATCAGGAAATCAGGGTTTTGTTTAATATACACAGATTAGTGCATGTAGCTTTCAGAAATGAATGTAAAATCAATAGATGACTAGAAATCACATGGTAATTAATTTATAGAAGAAGATTTTTACATGAGAAAAAAATATTTTCCATCTTTGTATCTAAGCTATGTTCATTCTGGCATTTAAAGGTTATACATTCTACACTTCCTCTGTGTTGGTTTATGTTTTCATATCTGAAAGAAGATTTGTGGTATTAATTACTAAAAAAACATCTCAGTGTCGTTTTCCATCTCTTCTCTCAGGCTTCTTTTCAGAGCGCTAGTAACAACAGGTCTGTCAGCCAATTAGAAGAGAGGCTCTGGGCCTTTTTTTTTTTTTTTTTTTTTTTTTTTTTTTTTTTTTTTTTTGTCCGATTTGAGTTTTCTGGCTGGGTGTTTTCTGTGTGATTGAATAAAACTGTGGCAGATTTCAAGTAAAAAGATATTCTGCAAGGTTGGATGGTGGGTCCTGATGGGCTAGGCTTGGAGCATGCCTGAGTTTGGCTTCTGCTTCGTTGTGACATCACATAGTTACAGGTCCTGATGGCTTATTTTAATGCACAGTTTCTTAGAACAGTTTCATACTCAAAAATGACATGGAAATCTCACTTTCTACAATATGAGTTTTTTTTTTTTCCATTTCCATAATAAACCACAAAAATTCTTTTCAATGGGTCTTCAAAACATTTTTAAACTGACATTACACCTAGTGTTAACACTTGAGGAAAGCATTTCAGTTTTAGTCTAGGTGAAACATGCACCCAGCGCTTCCACCTTTACAAGTGTCTCTGTTTCACACTTGTTCTCTTTATTTAGCCTGGTTTGGCATTCCATTATCGCTACAGGGTTTACTTCGCCTCCAGCTCCAAAAACGACCTTTGGTTTCCACAAATCCTCCAACCATTTCTCTCACTTTTCTCCATTTAGATTCATGCCACACTGGAGCATGGAATTTAGGAGAAAAACCAATCAATCCAGCTGCATTGCCTTTGTAATTCAGCTGATCTCTCTGTCTCACACTATTTTTTTTTTCTTCCCTTTGCTCTCCCTTCTCAGTTCTCTCCAGCTGGGGACTTGATCTTCGAGGTGTACCTGGAAAAGAAAGAGCCAGAGAACTGCTGTTTAATCAAGGTGTGTGTGTGTGTGTGTGTGTGTGTGTGTGTGTGTGTGTGTGTGTGTGTGTGTGTGCGCGCGCGCGCGCGTGTGTCTGGGCTTTTAGCAGGCATGTTGTATGTGTATATTCCTGCTTTCCCATAGGCCCTTCAGTGGTAAGGTGTAGTGAGAGAGTGAGGTGGACACAGAGTGTGGGATGAAGGCAGGTGAGGCAGTAGAAAGGATGAGGGATGAGGGTGGGCAGAATGAGAGGTGGAGAGGTTGATAGAATAGGGCCAAGACATTTGTGGTTTAACCTGATGGGATTACCACCACCGAAATAAATCAAAAGCGAACTAATCAAAGAAATGTCTGATTTAATTGTGTGAGTAATTGCATTTTACAAGGCACGAAGGCCGCTGTAGGTTACGGATTCCTTTCAGGTCAGCAGCGGCAGCAGAATAGGGATGGGGTTAAAGAGGAACACTCAGCAGCGCAGTTGGACTTTAATACTCCTCCTTCTCCCTGTGGAGTGAGGAAGCACATTTGCTTTTCAGCTACACCTAATAACTTGACAAAGAATCAAGTATTTAATCATTGCAGCGGTGTACATGGCTGCGAGTCAAATATCTGTGCAATAAATGTGACATGTTAAATATTGAATGGCTCTTCAAAGGAAGATATGGTTGAAGGCAGTGGCATCGACCCAGAGAGCTTATGATCTGAGCTTTTATATTCAGGATGTTTGATTGTTTCTTCTTTTAACTCATTCTGTTGTTTCCTGAAGTGTGCATTAATCTGTTTATTGTGCTTGCGGTAGGTCTCTCCCAGCATGAAGCCCACGGAGCTCGCAGAAACGACGTTGAGCATGAGGAACGTCGCCGTCGACACTGATGACTTCTGGATCACCTTTGAAGTCATCGAGAATGGAGAGCTGGGTACGCAGGGTTCTCCAGTTTCAGAGCCCCCTTAAGTGTTCTCATTTTATTGATTTGAATCCTGAAAACACTACATTTCATGTGCGGATGATTCAAAATCAGAACATTCAGAAACATTACTCTTTGGTTGTTCTGCTTACTTCAATTCAAAACGTGTGAAACTTTAAAATAAATTAAATCACTTCAGAGGTTCGCAAGCAAATAAGCTTTTGAAACATGGCTGAGTTTTCTGCTGGTTTCTGCTTTTGTTTTTATCGAACTAATTTGCACGAGAAACCACAATTTCTTACGCTTTTTGACATCATAACTAATGTATGACATCATATATCAACATAGCAACAGAAATCTCAATTTGTTACTCATGGTATCTGCAAACAACTTCATTAACACTTCTTAGAATCCATGTGAAGACATAAAGCAAGCATGATATTTTAATGAACCAGAATGCATCTTCAGGAATGAATACCGCGTTGTTTGAGTAAAGTTCTTCGTCTCTAATTGAAGTGCTAAAGTAGAGACCTGACATGTGATTATGTTTCTATACACTGAGCTTCGTCAAATGATTTCACTTACCATTTTAATCTGAGTTTTGTCTTCATTTCACTGTGTTTAAGCACAAGCAATTAATTCACATTTTTCTACATACCGTGGCGGTTATGACAATGTAGTTTCCTTTTTTTCTTTTCTCGTTTAAATTAAGTTTTTAATTCATGCTTCAATTACTGACTGGTATTGGCTGCGCCTCTAACACTAACTCCAGCTCTGCGTGATGCATAATAGATAAACTTGGATGTGAACTTTTGCAACTGCGCTACATTCTTATTTTTCTTATCATTCAACACCTGTTGCATGATTAGAGCCGAATGTCTGTGAACTTTCTACTGACATCAAAAGTTTATCCAATTTGTGATTGATGTGTCACATCAGCATTTAAATGGCTATTCTCGTGCAGGGCATACACAAAGATCACACTTCCTCTCATCGGAGGACCTCGTGATTAGAAGATTATGCTATCTCTCTAATGAAGCAGTCTCTCTGAACATGGAAGCACACTGGGAAATTAGCCAAGCACCGTTGGTTTGATGATATGCACATTAATTAATCATCTTTACCATCATATGTCATAAATTACCTTAATCTTCCTTGCATGATCAACCTAGGGAGCTGACCCACCTCATCTTGCATTAATATGCGCTGATGGCACCTCACACGCTCGCACGCTCGCATTTGATCATACCACAGGAAGCGGCGAGCAAGGGGAAGTCAAAGTTGAGCTTTGTCATGAAGTTGCTTAGCTGGCGGTCCCCGTTCACTTTTCATCAGTTCACTGAGAGTTTACGCCGCGCTCTTATGTTTGTTTTTCTCCTCACAAAGTTACAGAGGGCACGCTGTCCTCTTCTAAAAATGAAGGTGTGTTGAATACTGAATATATTTGCTGACGGTTCAGCATATTTTCCATGCCAAGACAATATGTCTGTGGAAGAGTAAACAGTCAAGCTATTTTGAAGGCAGTAGCGTGACAGGTTTTGCTCATAAAACCATAAAGAAGGGAGGGAAAGTGCGTTAATTAGCCATTTTGGGGGATTGCTACAGATAAACACTGTTATCGAGGACAATAGGCAGAAAAGGGGAGCTAATATTTGTTGGGAAATGAGGAACTAATTCCATGGCCTGGGTCTGCAGAGATTCCAGAGAGAAGATAAGCTCACTGTTATGAATAAGTTATGCCATTGTGGCTCTTTTTACCTCCTTCGGTTATGAAAAACAGGGGAGTGTAGAGATGGAGGCATCAGAGCAAGGGTGCTGGTACACAAATTATCTACTTTTTTTTTTTTTTTTGGCTGATAGCATGTACCCTGTTCACCATTTAGGAAGAGATAATAGGTCTATTTTGCACATGAGTGTGTTTTTATAATCAGGACCTGATATGCTGGAGATAATTTAAACTACTCTGTGATGAAAATGGCGAGAACAACAACATAATTTTGTTATTTGGTTAACTAGAATTAGTCATGGATTTTATGATATGAGGTTGTGATTTTATTTCATGCATTTATAATTCATGTAAGACCAGAGGACAGGAGGGCTTTGTTTGTGGGTGGTTGATTTAACTAACCGTTTTTTGTTTGACCATGACCATGATTTACCCGCTAGTCATTCCCATCCATTTGACCCGATTCCTTTTATTTTCAACAGAGCGACCGTTGCACCACAGTGAGAAGATTCTCGAGCAGGTCTTGGAGTGGAGTACCTTGGACTACCCAAGCTCTGCTTTTCTTGTTATAAAGAAATTTGCTGGGGCCAAAAGAGTTGCTGATGGGAAAGGTTAAGTATGCTGTTGATGGTACAAATCTAATGGAAATTTTGCCTTTTAATGCTGAATTTTTTTGTACAGCATTTGCACTGTTTTGGGTATGAGTTAGGACTACAACAGTTCATGATACATTAATTTGTTGATTACCTTTTTTCCTATTAGTTGTTCCCTCTATCCCAACCCAATTATTCTCAGCCAGCTTTTACTTTAAGGGATAGGGCACAGTCAAGTAGCGTATTGACGATTAACTCAACTAATTGAAAAAAATTACATGTCAGTATTATAAATATGTATTACCATATTGAGTCATCCGTAACATCTGAATACCATGTGTTGTGAGTGAGAGTGCAATGACTATGTAGAAGTTAAAATCGATTGCTGAATGGATAAACGGTATAAATAGTTGCTATTAGCTAGTAAGTAGTGATGTAAACAGCAGTGTTGCTAACTTAGTGCATTTGCCGCTAGACTTTTTATTTTCCAAAAAGCCCCTGGGAACAAATCTAGCAACTTTTTCAGTACTGTTCAGTAAGCGGCAGAGAGCTCATTCAGTCTTCACGGCAGCTGACGGACATAGAGAGAAACAAATAAATAATAAGAAAGACACTCTGTTGCTTCTACCTTTCTTTCTGTGTGATTATTTTACAAGTAAATATAGCTGAAACCTCAGCACAGCCATTGCCTCTAACCAGTGATGGGTAAAGCATAGCTTTGCAAGCTACCAATTACCTCACACTGGGAGTTGAACTAAGCTAAGATGCCCTCAAGAAAAGTTTTGTTCGGTTGGTTAAAGCTACTTATTAAGAAAATAGCTAAAACCACTTTGTAAAAAAAAAAAAAGGATCAAATTGACAGTCTACAATGGTTAAAATATTTGTAGCTTAAAGTAAAAGATGAGCAGTTGACATAGTTTAAAGTAATGGCTCAACCATTGATAGAATTGCTGTTAGCTCCCAGAATCAATAGTGACATTTTTGAATTATACAACTGAAAAAAGCATAAAACAAAATAACTCACTAAACCACCACATTCAGTATCTGAAAATATCTAAAAAAAAGTCTTCATAGATGATTTGGATCTTCAATCTAATATAGCTTATAATAAATTATTAAAATTATTGTTGATCAAAACACTGATTAAAATGACTGTCTAGTGATAGTAATACTCTAGTGCTTCTGCTTTGGGCGATAGAAAATCTGCCTTTCTAATTGATTTCATTGTGTTTTGCAGCCTTCCAAGGGCAGTTTATTAAAGGTGACTATCTGAAGTTCAACGATGGATCCTCCAAATTGCTGTCGGGGCACAAATTCCAAGACAAATATGTTGTACTACGTGCAGAGAAGCTGCTGCTCTACAGAGATATCAAAGTGAGTACACTTTTATTTCTGCCCTAATCCACTACCACATCTAGTGTAAACACTTTCCACCATGGGGTTCACGCGTGCACTCAGAAAGTATCTGGCGAGCAGAGCATGTCTTGCACCATGAGGGAATATAAAAGGTTATAGAGCTGCTTAAGAAAACCAAAATGTGTTAAAACGGAGCCTACAAGACTACAACCGCACAGATCGAACTCCTCCCAAACTCTCTCTGCTTTATATCCCTGGCGACATGTCCGTCTCTTGGTTCCAAATCTTGGCATAAACGAGGAATATAAAACATACTCATGGTGGTGGACTTCCCACTCTCTTTTGAAAAGGAAGAATACGCCGCGTTCCCTGGAGGGCTTTTCTTCTCAGCACATTTCTGCAGTTGAAACATGGGATTCGTAAAGTAGTGAGAAGAAGTGTTAATAATTGATGTAGGTGCAGTAATTCTGTGAGTAGGGAGAGGTACCTTGGTGGGGCTTTGACTGACGGCTTTTTTAAATATCAGGTTGCACACGATTGTAGGCTAATTACTGCATGAATGCAAAGGAAATTAGAAGTGTTACTGAAATTTAATTGATATCGTTGGCTTCTACAATCATTGTCAAGTCTATACTTACTGCAAATTATGTTGTAGGAAATATGGAATGGGTGGTGTGTTGTGATGTGTAGGTGTCAGAGTGAAGCTATAACTTTGATTTTATTTGCTTTGTTCTCTTCTACTTTGTTCTTTGTAGCTTGAAAGGAGTTGATTGATTGTCGTGTTGTGACGCTGTGAAGTGGTACAGATCATTTGCTGGAATTTTTAATCTTGGTTTATTTAGTTATGTTGAGTTGAATGTGTTTCTTAGTTAGTCCCCCCCCCAGTTTAATTATGCAAAATATTAATTTATGTTATTTTGTTTTGCAGAGCACTAAAGCAGAAAAAGTGATCCAGCTCAAGTCTGTAAAATGTTACCTAGGATTGAAGAAAAAGCTCAAACCTCCAACCAGGTAGTGTCTTTTTTTTAATTGATCTTAAAGGTGAATGAAAAATCTACCCAAACTAACTTATTTAGCCGAATGTCTTGTGTTACCATGTTCTCAGTTTTCACTAACATGCATTTGACTCAACTGTACTGCGTACCACTGTGGACCAATTCTGGGCTATTAAATAACTGGAGGATGAAAGTAATAAATATAATGTATTTGGAAATTCCAACTATGCATGCTTTTCACTGCAAGACAAAAAGGTTACAAGCAAGAAAAAGGTAGTAAAAATACGCTTTCAGCTCAACATGAAGGTCAGTGATTGCATTAAAAAGGCCTTCTTAAATAATAAAAAATCAATCAGGGAAAGTTTTGCACATCAGGAGTAAAATATGTATGTGGAAACAGAAAAAAAGTAAGAACTCTAGGACCATTCATCAGCTTTTTCTGTCACATTATCACCTTGGCAACTAAGCAGACTCAGTCTGCCGTGGAAGATGGTGAGATTGAGTTTAATGCATTGGAAGAGGCTAGTAAGTTAGTCCTTGAGTTGAGGTGTTTTTTTTTTTATGTAAAACTACTGTTCCAGGCTATTTGTTAAAACTTCCATTCCCTTCTTGCATATTTTGTGGTTCTATAAATAATCACACTAATTTCTTTTGTAAGTCTTCCGATACAAAATATGTATAGCAGTTGATTTGGTGCTAAGGCGTCACTATCCTTAACAAATCAACCCCTATTGTTTCTTTTTCTAGTGTATTTTTCATTCATTTTGTGCGCATGTGCAACAGTTTCACTCAGAGCTATTAGTCTCCAAAGATATGTATTGTGTTGCCCTTTCTCTTCCCTCAAAGTTTTGCCACACTCGGTGATACCCAAGCCAATCCTGACCCCATCTTATTTTTCACTGTAATGCAACTGATTAAATGTTATTGCATTTTAACAAATACAAATGAACAAACTGTGCTTCTGTGGGAAGAAAACATTGCTGCTGCTGTTATATTTTAATGATCCTCTATTATTGTAATTTATGACACATGCCAAAACTGCAGCCGTTCTTGTTGGTCAAACAAAGGGGGAATTTTTTTGAGAAGCCAAACCCTATATTTCACATTACCCAATTACAATTCCTCATAATTTTCCCCATGTCGGAATTTCGAGTCTAGGGAAGCGTGAAAAATGAGTCCAGCAAGCGATTGTCTGCATTACGCAGTCCTTCAGGGGAGAAAAACAGGATAAGCGAGAGGAAGTGGGAGATGAAGCACAAGAGGGAAAGAGGGATAGAAGGAAAGAATGATACAGCGTGGTATCATAGATATACTGTTGAGTGGGTTGTGGGAGAAGTGATACGGTGAATAAAGAAATAAAGACAGAGTGCTGAGGAGAATGGAGAGAGTCATAGTGAGAGGGTTAGGAGAAGCAGCGCTCCAGTACCTCATTAGGCAGAGGTCTATCTGTGAGCGGCCTACTGCAGTGTTGGATCGTCTGCCTTAACTCACAGGAGTGGTGCTCCAGGCTGTGGGCTCTATCTCTGCCCCCTCTTTCGCTTTGTTCTTTCCCCACTTCTCTGCTCCTGTGCAGCCACAGCTGCGAAAGGTTTCAGGGAAGGGTATTCTCCAGAAAGGTGGTCTTTTCACCTTCTACTGCCTCAGTGCAGGCTAATTCTCACAAATGCACAGACACATACACATGAATACATACCCTTGTGTGTGTAAGTGTGCAAAAATCTTTAATTTAATCTTTAAATTAAACCTTATAGGGGAACAGCACATACTCACTGTATTGTATACTTTAGCCCACAGCATATGGAGGCTTTCCCATGCATAAACATGTGGGCTTGAAGTGCACTGATTAACTTAATTAATTCCACTGTTTAGCACCTAGCATTTGTAGTGAACCTTTCCTCTATGCATTTTAATGAAAAGGTTTTGACCTGCTACTATCTTTAACAATACTTTCTCACCGAGTTATTCTTTATTGTTGAGTTGGGTACTTCACAAAAACATGTTTATAACCTCTGCCTCCAAAAGAATTTGGTGCGCGGGGCACTTCAAGCTTCAGTTTGCAGAAGCAAATTGTCAAAATCTGACCCATGTCCTTCTCATTTCAACAGCTGGGGCTTCACAGTCTACGCTGATAAACAACAATGGTGAGTGTCATGCAGAAGTCCTCCTGTTCAATCATTGATGACCATGACTTTTACACCCAAAATATATCCAAAGCAGAAAGAATGATGTGGCAGAGAGGTAAAAAATTTAAAGTTTGCACAATGTGGTAGTAATGGGAGCATCAGTCCAGTTAAATAGTATTAGCTTAGTGGTGATGGTTACAAGCTGAGAAGCTGCTGTCTGGTCAACTGTTTGGACGAGAAATAACAGACAATGAAGTTAATTGAAGAAGTTAATAAAATAATTAAAGACCTTTCTGAACATGGGAACATTTCTGTCACAATAGTTGAAGGAACAAAATAATTTTTAGAAAATGTTTGGCTTTCTTTTTCACCCTTGCAATAAACAAGGCTCTTGGTTGGTCAGTTTATTATTTCATCTCATATATAAATTAGCAAATGTTAGCATGCTGAGCTTCATTAGTGAACAGAATAAACGCGACACTTGTATAAATAAAAAAGGGAACATTGCTTAACAAGTGCTTAGACGTGGTGTATTGTCAGTGTTAGTCTATTTCATTTGGCCCAAATTCACAAAGTCATGCATCAAAGGGCTTTAATAATGGCATACGTACTGTACAGTATAGTATATTACCACATTAACAAACACCATCGGCTCAAAACCAAACAGAATAGTGTATAAACCTGAACAGGTGACTGGTGTTATTTAAGTCATCATCCTACAACACTAATCACTGCTGCAAGGGGATACTTTACCCATGCAGATTCAGGTAATCATAGTTAATGGCAGCCAGCCCACCTATCGTCAAGTCTATTTATAGTGATCAATGAACTGTCCTCTCAGAAGAAACTGTGTCCAGTGCAGTGACTCACAGAATCCACTCACCTGTTTAAAATTACTGTGAAAATAACAAAGTGGAAATCAAAGACTGAAGTGAGCGAGCTTTCCCTCCTCAGGCATTTGTGCTGTGAGAAGAGGGAGGAGCAGGTCAGCTGGGTGACGGACATAATCAGGATGAAGGTAAGATGATGTGCAACAGAGATGTTACAGCAAAATGGAGAAATGCGCTCATTCAGAGGCTTGATGAAGTAATTTAATGGAATGCAATGGATTTATTTTGGGAGTGCTGGACTCTAACCTTTTTAGTTGTGTTGCAAACCAAAAATACCAGTGAATGTGACATGCATATTGTGCGCACATCCTCCCTACTTATTTGGAAGAAAAATACTCTCCATTACAGCCAGAATAAATCATCTTTTACAATCCATATCTCAGAACGAGTAGATATGATAAATCATATTTCCCCCAATCATCCATTTCCATTGTGCTGTTAGGCAAATGAAATACATAAACAGGGAAAGAACTGTAAAGTTTTCGAGGTCACTCAGCAATAACATAAATCATTTTATGTGGAAAAGCTGTGAGAATAAGGTCAAGGCGACTGTAACAATCGCATTGTGGTACTTAGCCCCCAGATACAGCTAAGTGTTGTCGCTGTCAGTCGCTGACACAGCACATATGACATAAATAATGCAAGACAAAGCAAACACAGGGAGAACAGCAACGGATGTGTCATATTTTTGTATTATTTTTTCACTCTCTTTTAGCGAATAGCATCTTCTTTCCTCATTAGACTGAATGCATGTGTCTATTTTCTGCTCATTTCCAAGTAAATGACTATAACTTGAACATCACGCTCATCCCAAACTGAAAGATCAAACAGAATTCACAGCTCTATATCGTATGCTCAGCACATTTCATCAGTATTAGCCCGCTGCTCTGCTTCCTTTACAGGAGCTGCAGCACGGTGTTGTTTATCACAGGTGTTTACTGTAAAAGCCTTTTAGTGCCTTAGTTTGGGTTAGCAAGTAAAAAGGGCAACATTGTCAGGGGGAGATTGATCTAAAGGGGAAGGCAATTTTTGTCTGTTGTTTCTAAGTGTTTCAAGGTGTTTATTTCACTGGGCTCAGTGACTTTTCTCTGCTCTTTGGAGAAGCCCTTAGCTCTGCAGCGACTAAATCTATAGCAGTCCAGAGCCAGCTAAAAATAATAGGATTCTCCTCCCAAATCCGCTAAATATCAGGATTGTCAGCTTCCAACACTGGGGCTTGTGGGAAGGACACCAGACTTGTGGGAAGGGCAGAGAGAAAGAGTAGATGAGAAAGTAGACAGAGAGCACTTTGGTGTTCTTGATTTCCTTTCTCTTACCTGTTAGCGAGCATTGAGCTCCAACAGTTTCCATAGCAACTGGTGATGGAGGGCCTCATTTTGAAGCAAGGTGGAATGGGTGGTGGTGAGCATTGGAGGGATGAGGGAAGGTGTAAAGGTCCAAGGACAGGCTGTTGCAGTGAGGAAATAAGGACTTGTTAAAAAGAGACAGTTCTGTAGGTCTGGGGGTCATGGTGATGTAAAAGAAGACATTGTTAAAGAGAAAACTTCAGCCAGAGACCGAAATTCAGACAGACCGTCGCGACGGAACAACAATTCGTCACCCTCTGACTTTCTTGTTTTTAAAGGTGCTTGTGTTTACTTGTGTGTTTGGCCAAAAACAACAGTTCATACATAAACATCCTGAACTCCGCCATTTCTTCTCCACTTTTTATTTTTGAAATAAATGAAGATAACCTAAAAATAAAGAAATATTTAAAAAAAAACAAAAAAACAAAACGAAAAATACTTCCTTTTTTTGGCTAAGCTACTGTGCATGTGTGTGTCTGTATGTAAACGGAGAGTACTGATCTAAAGGTTATATAACTTGGAGGCAATATATCAACATGAACTATCTTTGTTGTCCACATTCAACAACCATCACAAATTTCCACTGTTGGCTGTGTGTCTTCAGTACGGTTCTGACCTCTGTTCAAAGACCGTTAACTCAAAAGATGCCGCTGATCATAAATCCTCCAGAAGAGCAGTTGTGACTGAAGGCCTGGATTCCAGCAAACAGGTGAGGAAAGCTCTGGCAGTCACAGATTCTGCTTACTAATATAATATACTATGATATTTCTTATTTGCTACACAAAAAGTGATGTTTTTATTAATTTTTATTATTAATGGAATCAATTCAAAAATAAACCTGGTTGTATCCTATTTGTGAAATGTCCATATCTGTTTTTATGATGACTGATTAAAAAAAAATACACTTTAATAGCTGAGAATTATCAGTTTAAGTTGTCTAACAAATGATTTTTTTTTTTTAACCTTGCTAACACTGCTGCAATTACTGTTACATTTGAGCTGAGGATTGTCTTTTCAATGCCTTAACTTGAGAATAGCTTTAAATGCTTCACTCTGAAGACAAATATTTGAGATTTGAATACCTGACATGAAAATATGGTAAATTTGACTTGTAGTTGACTCATCTGTATCCGCCAGATTTGCCCACAGCTGACTGACAGGAGGACTTCTCTTGGCGGTGGCAACCAGGGGTCCAACATGGATGCTGGTCTACACAAGACCAGCATCACAGCCAGCTACCCAAAACTCAACAACCTGCTCAAGGCCCCAGAGATCCTACACAGAAGAACTTCTGTGGACAGTGGCCAGACTCCACAGCTCACTTCCCCGTCTGTGTCCAGACACTTGCAGCCCATGGCTTTGCCTATTCCTCCTAAGAGCATCTGTAAAACCACCAGCAAGAGACCCGTTCTGGGCGGGGAGGGTATGATACCGCCGAATCTGCTGAATGAACTGAACTCGGTGCTGAGCAAGACTGGTCGCAATACCAAGAACAATGACTGGCAGGAGGATTAAAGGTACTCGGAACTACGAGTTTGAAATATATGAAGAGAGAGGAAAGCGAGGAGACAAAGAAAATGCCCACAATGCACGTGGAGATTAATAAAGTTGCTTTCATGAGGGGAGATCATAGCCCGAAGACTGCTTTTGAACTCGGATATAAAAAGTGATGCCGATGCACAAGAGGAGGTGGAAAACAGGTGCAGGAGACTTCGGAGGTCATGCAGACCTCAGCTGGACACAGCGCTGACACAAGCACTACAAAACGTGATTTATATAACCGCTCATCTAAAGTCTGAGTATGTTCAGCTGTCAAACCTCAGAAATTTCCAGAAACCAAACGGTTTGCTTCATGCTTTTAATGTTTCCAGCTACTTTGAAAAGTCTTCATCTGAAAAATATTGATTATTTGAATCTTTACAGAAATATAAATATGCAATGTCTTAGTAGCACTTTTGCTGCATAAGCAGTTTAATGTACTTGCACACATTAAATAGCGTTCTCTTATATTTTACTGCCATTACAACAAAGAATTAAATTCTTTTGCACACATCTATTCCAAAAGAAAAGAACAAGTTTAAAGCCTTAAGTCATTAACAGTGGCTCATACACATGAAATGGTGGGCAGTCGTGTATTTATTTATTTGTAATTATGTCTTATTTTTTTATTGCAGTTAACGTTTTGACCTCTAACTGTTCATCGACTGGAAGTTTTTTCAGATATGATTTCATATAATCCTGTGGTTAGGGTTAGGGTTATCGCTGGCTGCCCACCAGATGTAATTTTAATGTACAGTATAAATTTATGAAAAAAATGTACATGCTGTTTACTGAACAGTTTAGAGTTGATAGTTAATTCTGCTTTGCTAATATTCCAGTGCAAGTTTTACACTTTTCATGCTAAATATATTTTAATTTAGCTAGCACATCTCTTTGCTAGCTTGCTTTTTTCATGCACAAAAGTTTGAGAAAACTATACTTTTATATTATATGAAAATTGTCATTAACATTCTGTGGCTATCTCCCTCAGAAACATTAAATATCCAGTTAAAAGAGGTACAGTTTAACATAATGGATCAGAAACACAGTTTTAGCCAGGTTGTTCATGTTCAGGTGTTGATTATCATCTATTGCAGTGCAAATTAAAAATGCCTTCTACAAATGCTCTGAAAACATGCAAAAAAATTTCTTTCCTGTGCTTTAACAGAAATCCAGATGGTGGGAACAATGGAGATGGTAGAGGTGTAAATGTGCGAGTGTGTTGCAAAGAGTCACGTCTACAGAAATTGTTTTTTTTTTTTTTTTGAGCGAGAAATTGGAAGTTTCATACCTTTTTTTTTTTTTTTTGCTTTTTTTTTTTTTCATAGCAATGAAATCACAATCACACCCAGATCAGATCCATCAGATAATTACAGTTTGGCGAGAAATAAAATACAGCATTAAGCAAAGCCATCAAAATAAAAAGAAAATGAGAGATACCTTTATAGTGACAGAAATGTGGTAAACCAAAAAGTGCTAAACATCAGCGTTGTTGTTTAATGATAATTACCACCATCTCTTTCAGGTTTATTATGCATAATGATTCAATTTTTTTTTTTCTGTTAAATTACTCAGAACTCTTTATTTGTGTTTTATTTCTATTTAAATGCTGCATCTGCTCTGTTCAGCTGTATATAATATAATCTCCCCCAGTATGTGTAAGAATTTTATATTCAATTCGACAGATTTCCGTCTGTGCACTGTGTTGTGTTCTATGAACATATCTGCAGGATTTAAGAGATGGAGTTCTACAAGCTCAGGGCATCTTTATCCCCATTGTGGATTTCATCTTATAAAAAAAAAAAAAAAAAGCATCATCTTCCATCTTTGGCTTATTCATACACAATTATACCATTTCATTTGTTGGTTTCATCAAACTCTGCTTTTTTTCTCGAGTGAAATGTGAGAATAAACTTCACATCTCGAGCCACATGCGCTTGTTGAATAATGTATAGCAGTTGGAAAATGCACACGTAGGCAATTGTCACACAGGTTCCTCCATGAAAGATTCATATTAACATTTTATTTTCATTATGCCACATACGCCAGCTGCTTGTCCTTTGTTTCATGTCCGTATATTCACATCATAGAGTTACCACATTTGTGCATTTGTGGTCTGCACATTTATTAAGGCTTTATTTGCACAGTGCAAATATGTATTTTCTTCTCTTGCATTTATTAATTATATTAATATGTTCATTGCACTATTATAAATGAATATATTCCTGCTTAATTGGCCTGTTGAGATTTTTTTTCATTCCAAGCAGTCTGACTTCTTCTGGCAACAGACTTACAGCATAGCCCCTTGGTTCTCATGTGTGATAATACAGTATAAGTCTCTTTGACTCTGAATATTCTTTGCTGCATTTAATGCCTCTTCCTTTAGAATAGTGAAGATGACAAGCCTTTTAAATTTCTGCACCAAATTAACTACTCGTCTCTGCTGAATTGACTTGTCCTGACCACACCACCTTTGCATCCTCTGTATCTTTCCTTGGATTCTCATCTGCGTGTATATTTACCTCTTCTCGTCCTCCGTGTTTGGATAACCCAGCATTTTTTTGCCACCCCTCTGAGGCCTATAGTGTACGAAGGTCACCATATGGTGTGAGAGAGTTCAGTGAGAAGCTCTGCAAAGTCATGAAGATTATTATAATACATTGACATTGCCCATGTCACTGCACTGAGCATAAATGGCTGCAGTGTTCGGTACATTTATTCAAGTATTGTACTAAAGTACAATGTAGACATAATTATACTTGAGATTTGCAGATTTAAAATTTTCAAATTTGACTATTGTACATAAGTACCATTAATAAGTCGGAAATTTAGGTACAGAATATTTCCATCTCGACTCACTTCACGCCAGAAGGAAATATTGTACTTTTACTCTAGTTACTCTCAGTTTGACAGATATAGTGACACTCCATCTTAAATAAATAAATAAGTTGTTCAAGATTAAAACAGTGATTTTCAACCATCTTGTTTTTGGACCCCATGCAAAATATGAGTATGTACTTGATGCACAAAGAGGTAAAATTATTCAATATTTCACAGCAAAAGCAAAGATGAGATAGAAGTCCAAAAACTGAATACAAATTTAAGTAGCTGAACTTTCCTTTTATTTATCTTCTACCCCATTAATCACTTTCTATTTAGGCGTCTGTTTGACTTCCATTCATTTCTGTATAGTAATAAATTGAAGTGTCCCTTTTTTGTAAGTTACATTATCATTATTATCACGAGGTAATTCTGTGCACTTTTTTTTTTAAATACCAGGCAGCAATAATTGAACTTTTCAGTAGAAAATTAATATTCACTGTGATAGAATAAAAAAAGCTCAGACTAGTTTAAAGAGACAGCTAATTGATTTGCATACTGTATGGAAGCAGATGCTGGGAACAGTTCGAAAAAGTATGCCAGAAACCCTAAAACTGTACAGCCTATGTCCAAATATCATCAAAAATACTAAACACACATGGTATTTAGTTTAGAAGCCGAACCTTGAAAACGCATACATGGTCCTTTAAATGCATTCTGCTGATAATACTGATTTACAGCACACTACCTTGACTAGTAATACGTCTTTTACATTGTGGTATATGTTGCTATTTAAAGTAAGTGGAAAAAAATTGAATATTTCTTCCACCGGTGGTTAGCTGTGTGCTTTGACTCATACAGTACATGTATGCAGAGGTGCAGTGTAGCAGAGTACCTGAGTTGTGTGCAGTGTTCACACAGGCGGTGATGACAGCAAGAGAGAGAGAGAGAGAGGAGGGGGATAAGAGAGAAAGGGGAGCGAGCTGATATGCTCGAGAAAGAGAGAAAATGACAAGTTATTTCAAAAGAACAGACATGAGCTCTCTGATTCGACGTGAGATGCTTCTCAATTAAACCCGCAGCCTGTGCTTCTTAAAAACAAGGCATGTTGGACTTGAGCCGATGCCGTTTTGAAATGTGGAGGTTATTGATCAGCCCTTGGCCTTGTGGAAGTGTCCACTGAGGCAGTGATCTGATCTCCCCCCGTCTCTCTCCATCTTTGGTGTTTGCTCGCTTTGTCTCAGTCTGTGAATAATATAAACATCAAGGGCAGAAATGAAAGCGAGCAGATGAGTGACACTACTCAACATGGCTCTAATACCACTTTAGACATCTATATTCTTGTCTGCTGAGAAGTAGCTTGTCCTCGTGCTGCCTCTTTGCAACAGGCACGCAATTAAAATATATGTCCTTTGCAGCCATATGCCTTATCTTAGATGCTTACACATTTTCCAGACAGAGAGCGAAGATAGAAGATTACTTGGATACCATATTGACTAAAAAACACAGCAGATGTCCGTGAGGATAGTGCACAAAAATGAAGCAATCTTCTTTGCTTTATCACAGACCATTGTAAATCAGAGAGACGGTACTGTTAACTCTGACATACTGCAGCTGTATAACATGCACGTTGAGCCATGGCCCCAGTGATTTACATTTCCAGAAAGGGTAAGCCTTATATTAATGGAGCCGTCCATTTTAGGAGCTATAAATAGCTCACTGCTTGAACTCGTCCCACTGCTGGCTGCCTTTTTACGCTGATCCACACATTCTGCCCTCTAATCTCAATTCTATTAATGTCTCGGGTGATATTTACGACACATGGACCCTTTTAGCCTGACACGGCTGTAAAGTATATGTTCAAACCAGCCAAGCTTTATCTAATTAAAAGCCTCTGCAATTGCAATTCAACTGGGATTGAGTCTTTAAAACCTCAATCAGTCCCCCCCCCTCCCCGGTTGAGGGAGGGCTCCAGTCACTGCAGAGCTAATAAAGAAAGGGATGTTAAACATTCCAATTAAACACTGCAGAAGAATAAGGCTGTGGATCATTTTCATATTTTTCCATCCAGTATTGGAATTATAGGATTGTTGCCAGATGGAGGAGGTCACCTCAGTGATAGCACTGTGTTTGTTTAGGTGGTAATCTCACAGTCTGTAACTGAAGCCTATTCCCAAATTGTTTTGTGTATTTGCATATGACTGTAGGCGTAGTGTTGAGTTATTAGTTACTCTGAGCCAAACACACACACACACACACACACACACACACTTTCCACATAAGTCTTGCTCGTGGAATTAATGTGATAACACGTCACTTGTGTCTCCAGACAACTAGGCATAACAAGATGGCATTCAGAAGATTATATATATCTACATATATGGCCATTCAGTTTGATTCTCATGCCACATCCTGATAATTAACATAATTAGGCAGGTAGTGGGATGATAGGAGCAGTTAGCATAATGTGCTACACTGAGTTAGCATTGCAATTTTATAACATTGCCAGGCTCACTTTTTTTGCTTTTAAGTTTCTCATGCATTCTTCTTCTTACTTGTCAAAACGTCTTAGGTTAACAGTTCAGTCAGAAATTCAGATGTGTTATGCTACTAGCGGCTAATGTAGCCTCAAGGAATGATAGGCAACGTTCATACCCTTCATACCCTCTTAAAGGGGTGAGCCTGTCATACTTGCTCCTCATCTCTGCTCAATGTGAACCATTTGAGGCTACATTAGCCTACGTAGCAGAACACCCCACTCTCCTAATCCCGCCTACAAAGATCTGATTGGCTTGGACGTTCCCACCAACTGTGGAAGCGTCTGTAAATTAAAACACCGGATCGATTTGATGATCTATTTGAATCTGAAAAAAAAAATAAATCAGAGACTGAGAAATGTGGCGAATGGCGAGCGCTGTGAATGCAGCTGTTGTATGGCTCCAGAAGAATCAGTACAGAAATAACTTCTATGATGTCATCGTGGGTTATCTCGGCTTTTGGTCGCGGATCCTTCTATTTTTCAAGTGAAATAATGCCTGACAAACTGGTGCTGTGTTTGAAAAATGCATGCCTTTACTAGGCATGGAGGGTGTAATATAATACACTGTCAAGTAGAATTATGGCAATAGTAGGTGTTTTGGAGCTTGAGTCTAGGTGCTAAGAGTCAGGACATGTCAGCCTCCACTACATGGCTTTTGACCATTTTATATTAAAAATCTGTCTCCTGAAAGTCCCCTGACTATATATAAGTCCAAAACTAAATCTCTAGAGTACCCCTTTAAGATGAAAAATAAATCCTGAGGTTTAATCTCGCACATAGAAATGCTGTCTCTCCACTGTGAATATTGTGCACTGCAGTGGAAGAGAATGATTCTAATATTGATACAACTATAGCTGGCAGATAACCACAGGCTGGAAAGCTGTATATGAGGGTCTGTGGGATTTGGTGAAGGTTCAGCATTCTGAGAAAGAGAGAGAATTTGAGACTGCCAGAGAGAGAGAGAGAGAGAGGGAAGGAGCTGTGAGCTGATCAGGGTGGACCTGCGAACCCTGCGGTCATTTCCATTTAGTAATCCACTCCAGAGGTGGAATGAGAAGCGAGGCCGAGCCGACCTCTGCATACCACCGTCCAATGGGCTGCCTTATTTCAGTAGTGAGGGGGTGAGTACAGGAGTGGGCAGGCATAAGCAGAAGAAGAACAAGGTAGAAGGAAATGAGTGAGAAAAATGTGCCTAATGGAAATGGCAAGATTGCATACCTGAGCGTTTAACACAGCAAGAAAGAAAGTGCATTAGTAAGAGAGGGATAATGCTTGATGATCTCCTGACCCCTGAATCCAGAGTTCCTGTATTGGCTTTCTGTTCATGTGTGGGACCTTGACCACCCTATTAAAGCAGGCGGCCATCTCCCTGGAGTGACCAGCAGCACACCACATAAGACAGTCAGCAATTTGTTGTGCACCATCATGCCCCCCAGCACTCCAAACCACACCACCCCAAGGACGCAGATATAGATTGGACACCATTGATTTGAATTGGGGGGACTAGCATAATTTGTTGCTTCATTCTGAGTCCATTATTTATTTATCCCTTTCTAATCTAGAATGCCAGTCCATCTGCAGTAACCTTCATCTCAAGATTGTTTGTTCTAAATTACGTTATCAACACAGGGGGTACAGAAGTGGCAAACTGGAGAGGATTTAAACATTTGCTTGTTAAAGATGCATAGAGTTTCTATAGAGTTGCAGAGTTGTCGTCCTTTGAAGTTTAGGTGTCCTTGGTTGGTGTTTGCTATGCTTAATATCTGACTTACTGTCTCTATCTACCCAATCTAAGCAACACAATGCAGAGTTCAGACATCTCATGATTATTGCATAAAAGTAATTGTGAGGTATTAGAGAGTCAATATGAACACCACCCTTTATTATTTGGCCGGTTTAGTTAGCTGTCAAAAAGCTGTTTGTGGCCGCTTGACTTAAAGTGAGCCCTTGAAACTTTTCCGAGAAGAGCGAAAACTGTTTTCTTCCTTCAGACGACAACTTGAATTCACAAGAGTTCTGAGCAGTTCTGCCTCCACATCCTCATGACCAGCATCCTCTGGAGTCTAATGTCAGCTTTTCGAAGACCCACATCTAGTTGTGCTACTGATACTGATTTTTTTTTTACATTTTCTACATTTTATTTCAATAAGTTTTTCTGTAAATGTGGCAAAAGTTGCACAGTCTTGCTGTCAGGTGCAGTGCAAATGAACTTATACATAGCAGCTTTAAAAATTAAATTTGCCCTGACTGATGACTGATGCCCTGACACCGTCCCCACTTTATTTTTAACGTCCCCCTTTTTAAAAATTTGCAGCCTGAACGATGTGTTCTCCTTGGAGGTCATTTGATTATTTATACGCCCGTTTTTGCTTTCTCCATTTGATCAGTTTTGAGCTCTGTCATTTCCGGCCGTATCTAGCCTCAAAGCCTTTTCACAATCACGTGCGTATAAGTCTGGAGGTGCAATTAATCAGAGGAAGAAACAATCGCAGAATCCCATCTCATAATTGATATTAAGCCTTTCTATATCCAGATGATTGAAAAAGATCCAATCTTGCCATTTTATTTGATAAGGCTGTGAACTCTATCATAATACATATCACATAGCACACATGCACACACACACACATACACACATCTCTGTGCATCTTCCCTGAGCCAGGCTGGTCTTTCTTTCCTGATGGCGAGATAATGACCCTCATCGGTGTGTGAGATTTCTGATTAGCAGAACAACAACAATGACTGCTAATTACCACCTGAAAGACAAAGCTGCGCTGATAGAAGTTTTTCAGCCCCATGGTGCTGCAAAACGGTGTGTGTGTCTGCATGCACACGCTCCTTTGTGTGTGTGTGTGTGTGTGGCTTTGTTTATGTGCATGTGGTTGATTTCCCACTAGAGGATATAAAAGATTGAGAGCGACCAAGAGTGAGGGGCAAGTGCTCTGGTGAGATTTAGTCAGAGCGGGAAAGAGACGGAAGGGATGGATGGAGGGGGGGATGTGGTGATAATAGAGTTGTTCCACCTCATAGACATCAACAGTTTTTTCTTTTATCACGCCAGCTCTGACCCGTTTAGCAGAAAGACACCTTCCTTGACTAGTCTGACCAGTGGACTTCTGTGTTATAGATCTTGGTTTGACAAAGGAAGAGAAAAAAAATATATCTGACTTCACAGCAGCACCGCTGTCCAAAAAAACACAGCATAACACACAACTGTAGAGAAGGCTATTTATACTGTTGCTAGGAGATGCAAAGAATTGCTAAAAGGGGAATGAGGTTCTCAGACAAAAAAAGCCCATTGCCCTCTGAATTCATGTTTTCCAGGTTAAACTAAATCTTCTGTCTGTGCTTTGTTTCCCGTACACCGACAAGAGTTGTTTGCTTCGCTGTGTCTCTGTTGCTCTGACCGCGGATCAGCGTGGCCTCCAGCAAAATGTGTCCCAATGAATATTTGATTCGCTGTGATTACCTGTTGGTTTGGTTCAATATGGCATGCATAATGAAGCACAACGCAGCTGCATCAAAAATGCAGCCTGACAGCTCACCTTAGGAGCTGATGCACACCTGTATGTGGTTCTTCGGTTCTGCTTCGAGATCATCTATAGACTCCCTCCCAACTGTCATCTTTGCTCCCACTGCTGTGCCCTCAGCTTCATCTCGCCCCTTAAAATGATTCTCCCATTTTTCTTACAAAGGTACAAACAAGGATCTGATGCACATGCCTCAGAGCGAATTAGACTAGACAGTGGATAGTGGTTAGTGACACAGCGTCACCCACATGTCAACATAATCAGACCTCCAAATGCATTGCTTTAAAGCTAGACTGTATATTGTTTTAAGAAGAAATAACACAGTCGTCTTCTTACAAGTGAAGAGTCGATATATGGTAAATCTTAGATACTGTGACAGTGCTGGCAGAATATATATTTTTGCGTTTTAGCATTAACAGCTGTTTACTTCCCAGTCTGAGAAACCCAATCTCGTCACTTTCTGATAGTGACCAAGTGGCCCCCCCACCGCAGCGTCACCCGTTGGTTAGTGATCTGCCGTTTTGAAGCCTCTTTTTTTTTTTAAAAACCAGAAGAAACCGTATTTGGAGGAAAGGTGGCGCTGAGGAGGAATGAGGAGTGGCTCTGACCTGCTCCGCTCTTTCTCCACGTGTGGTACAGGCTGTATTTTCCCCTAAATAGGACCATAATTTAAAAATAATGAACGGAAAAAAGACTTGAAACTAGCAATTGAAACCATAAAATCACGAGGAAAACTTTAACTGAAGTAATAAATCAAGTGAGAAGTCCACTTGAATTTTTATATACAGCCTAGGATAGCGTAGTCTTCAATTTGCCCTGAAGAAGTAGCGCTGGTTAAAGGGCGTATTATTACCTCTTCTCTTGTAAACACAGCAATGACCGAAGCTCTTGGCAAGAAATCACGTTTGATAGCAGAGAAAATTTGAACTTTCACCAAAACTGAAATTGTAAAATTATTGTTTTATTACTAATTGTTAACAAGTAGTTAATTATGCAGTGATTTCAAAGAAAATGGAAATATGAGAGAAAAGTGTTTCATCATTTTGTGGTGAAGAAACTGTGTTGTGATTCCCTCCTGTCCCCTTCATCTCCTCGTGAACTGTCAGATTTGTCTTGCGATACCTTTCAAGCCTCATAAGGTGTAAACATACAGTAAACACGCAGTAACAAGCTGTTTAGTGTTGCTCATTTATTTTCCTTGAACGTGGTTCATTGAAACTGAATCCCCCTGACGGCTGGTTTTACCCTTTTGTATCCTCAAAACTCCTCTTTTCTTTGAAGCATGAAAGTTCGCCAATGTTTTTCTTATAACTTCCAACTCCAATCGAATATTTCCTTCCAGCCGTCCTTGGATTAATCCATTTTCGCTCTCCCTTTCTCTAACGAGCTTCTTTTCTGCTTAATTAACATTAGTCGGGGCTTGTTTGTGCAGGCATGCTATTCAGGTCATGAATAAACTAGGGACTGGAACTGGTTTCTTTTGCATTCTGAGAACTGTTTAGTTCCTCCATATTCATCCTGGCTTATCGGGTGCATTGTCTGCATGTGTGCGGATATGTGTGTATATGTGAGTGTGTGTGTGGTTTCTTAATGAATAGAGGAATGCTAATCGTGGTAAAACAGTGATTTCTCCAGCTGATTGGGTGTAATGGATGGTACTCAGAGCTCCTTCATAATTGATGAGAATGTCTTGTGGATGTCCCACTGCTGTTGTGCATTGATGGTGGTGTGCGTGCATGTGTATGTCTGCGTGTGTGTGTGTGTGTGTGTGGAAGCATAGCGTTTTGGGTGGGGCCCGAGACTCCAGAGAAGTCTGCTCTTGTTATTTCTGCAGTAGCTCCTGTCAATTCCTATTAACAGAAGCACGCTCCGCCGTCTCCATAATGTATGACTGCGGATTGCGGGGAAGAATGGTGTCAGATTCCCTTATCAAATTGAAAGAAAACAAAGCCATAATCTAATTGTTTGCAAAAGCAGAATGGGATGATTAAATCTCATTGTTTTTCATCTCTGTCGGAGCAATAGAAAGAGACAGGAAAAGGAGGGAACAGGGACCCATCACAGTGCAGGAATGTATATAAAAATGTTGGTCTTTGCTGTAGACGTTGCTGTAGATTGCAAGTGAAGTGTGTGTGCGAATTTGGGGGTAAACAAAGACGCAGACAGACAGTTCACACAGCAGCAACTGATGAAATAGTCTAAACCGCATGAAGACAGACAGCCAAGGACATTTGGCTGACGCACGCTGCCTTTACAGTACATATTGTTTATCTTTATGAGAGATGGTGTTTACAGGTCTGCTTATGACATCGCTTCAGTGATATTTCATTAATATTACCAGCCAGCATGGCTAGAGACAAAAGATGGATGTGAGGAGCGGAGAGGGAAATGAGAGGGGGAAAAAGGCTTCTGCTTGTTTTTATTGAAATAGGTAAATTTTGAGATGACAAGGTGAGGAACTGACCGCAGGGTTGCCGTCTGCAGCGGGAACTTTACGCTCACGTGTTTATGCTTGTGTATGAAAAAAAAAAACAAAACAACAACAATTGTGACATCTCTGCTGCAGCACACCTGCAAGGTCCTGGAGAGCTAGCGCGCAAACCTGCAGATTACCTCAGGGCCCCGCAGGCTCTCCCATCACTCCTACACAAACTCCCGCAGTTAAACACGTCTTACTCACCCGCTCTTTCTTTCTTCCCTCGCTTTCTGTCCTGTTGTTAGGCTTTCATTCGGCATGGTCGGTCTCCCACCGCTACTATCACCGCGATCACATCTTTCGCTCATCCCTCTCTCTTCTCACTCCATCTTTCCTGTAATTTTTTTTTTTTTTTTCCCAGGCGTTGTGCCAATCTGATGCTTCACTCCAACTCTTGCCGTCCACAGCTTTCGCAAGCTTTGAAGGGAGGACTGCAGGCAGGCGGTTTTAAAAGGCCGCATATTGAAAAATGGAAAGAATCAGCCACACAGTCCAAATGAGGTCGTTGGACCCTAATTTATACCTGATATTCTTGGTATTTGGTTAAAATTGTAGTTTCAGTGAAATGTAATTTAATGCTGTAATTAATGTATTTATTATCTGTGTGGGTGAGCACTAAAATTGCTTGTAGTATTACTTTAATTCCATAGTTAGCATTTAGCAGACGTTTAGCATGTTGCTATGAGTCTCTACACACTACATGTGTATGTCATGATTCAAATCAGTCATTTAGCCACGACTGGATCTGTTAAAGAGCTTTCAAGTAGCTAATTAGCCAAACATGCTGGCTCCACTTTCCAAGCATGACCAGAACAACAGGTCCCAAAAAAATGATCAGTTTGATAATAAAGCGGCTTAAACAGTTACTTGAAAACACAACGTTACACGATTCTTGTTGCCGTCAGTTTGGGGAGTATGGTCATTCAGCCATGACTGGGCCCGTGAAGGAGTTTCCAAGTGGCTACTTAGCTTAGCATGCTAGCTCCACTTTCCGAGTATAACCAGAACAACGGGTCCCCGAAAATGTTGTTTCATCATGAAACAGCTTAAAGCACTAGTTTTTAACACATTTATGAATCAAATGGCTCCAGTCAGTTTTGAACCACAGATATTGACAGCGCGTCTTTGTAGTTTCCACAAAAGTAGCAGTTTTATCCTCCTTTGGCAATAACTTCCTCAGTTTTATTTCCTTACACCAAAGATAATCAATTTTCTGTTGACTTTACTATTTGGAGTGATAAAGAAAAAGCTGCATAAGAGAATACAGAGATAACTTCCAGGTCTACAGAAGGAGGTAAGTTGTTCATTTCATGGGAAAGCAGAAAAAAAAAAAAGTTTTGGAGCAAATATCAACAGAATAAAAGAACAAAGGCATGGTTTTAAGAGCAGGACGGAGCCCTTGTTTCTTTTCTTTCCAAGTTGTGGTATATAATTACACCATTACAATTGTCGAATAAAAATTATGCCTCGTATGCAGCTTACATTGTTTGTACAGTCCATGGGTCAAAGGTAGGTTTTGATTTATTAATTGTTGGCTTTTTAGCAAAAAAGCTTTGGCAAAAGAGCACAGCCGAGAGACTAGCAATTATAAAGCCACAGTGTAATAGCTGATTCTTCATAAACGGAGGAAATAAGTGACGAGGCATAAGCCTAGATAAGAGAAACTAAAGTCAACTCTGTAGCTGAAGCTGGGAAAAATAGATTAAACAAAGAAATGAGCAGACTTCCACTGAAAAAAAATGGGTGATTTTTATTTCATTATCCTAACTTTTAGATATGGGGTAAGAAAAAAAGAAGCGTTTGTAAAAACTTGAAATTCAATAGGGTCTTTATTGCAGCCGGGGCATGCATTGGCAGCATTTATTATCGTGCATGCAAGCTGGGCATCGAACAACATGTAGCCGTTATTGATGATGACCAAGATGAAACAGACCCTGTCAATATTATTCAGTTTCACTCATGCACTGCCTGCAGCAAGCTGCACTGAAAAAAAAAGTAATGAAATAACAGCAGGACAGTATTGCACAGGCTGTTGCCATGCCAAGGACTTGATCTTATAAAAAGAGAAAATGAAATAAGATAAGAGTTTGCCCTTTTCCTTAGTCTTCAACACTGGAAATCTAGTACACTGTAAAAGATTCTGTAAGTGTGAGTGGTCTGAGTTTCATAAGATGGAATTTAAGTTGATCCATGAGGATTTAGGGGTAAACGGCAAAAAATTACGTGGGAGTAAGAATATTGGAAAAATTCAGAAAAGGCGATAAGATCCAAAAAGTTTTAGGAATGATGTGAAATCCGAGTTGGAAAAGCAAATAAAGCAACATTTGACTTTTTTCTGACACACACTACCGTTCTGGGTCCTGACTTCTAGACGGAAATCAAATTTGTTCCCGAATGGTGAAATGCCTTCATGATCCACTACCTCAACTCAAATTGAATCTGGTCTGCTCCTTCCTCAGCTGATAATAAGTGTGTGGGGTGGGTGCCACAGCTTTTAAATTACAGAGATATAAATGTACACATTTACATCTGGGACACACAGTGAAATCGGAGATGAAGCACATGTTTCGGGAAACACTTGATCATATCTGTGGAGAATAACTTCTCCCACCGCTTCCATATAATCAGCTGGAATGAAGTATAAATTCACATCTCCTTTAGCACTCGGCATCACAGTGTTTCTTTTACATTATAATGAGTATCGCAGGGATTCTGACACAAATTTATGCTCACCATCAAATCTCAGCCAGAGTTATGACAAATAAAAAAAATTATGTCAGTGCCAGATTCCTTGGGTTCCACTGTTTTTCTCTGATAAATAAACAACCTGACATAAATTACAGTTTTTATCCAAGACCCAAATGTTCAGACATTCAGATTTTGATTTCATGGTTCCTTTAAAATAATAATATGTTAGAATTGTGTTCTTTTAACTGAATCCCCTTGATCATCGCAGCAGACACAACAGCAAGTTTGACTCTTAGATCAAAAACTGTTTGGAAATACATTTTGCTCCTTACTAACTTTAGCCAATTCGCTCTACATCAAATCTATTTCCAGCTGTAAGAGGGTAAAATCCTGGTCAAAAGGATCTTAGGGAGTTCAGTTAGAAGAAGAACCGACAGTCATCTGCAAATATGCAAATAACTAACAAGTGTTTTATTTTACTGTAAGGCAGAGCTCATGCGTCTTCCTCTGTAGATGGCCTAGACAAAACACAATCTGTATTTGCGTGTGCTGTGTGGTCCAGTGTGAGTGTGACACCGCTTGATACAGTGGAAGTCCTGGCCTGTTTCCCTGTGTGTGTGTGTGTGTGTGTGTGTGTGTGTGTGTGTGTGTGTGTGTGTGTGTGTGTGTACACACTGTGGTTGTATCTTATTTGCTGTACAGTACTGCTCTGGGTGATCACGTGGAACCCAGACTGGAGCGCTGGCCGTGTTGTGTGTGCTGTCATCTCAGATGTGCACAGAACACTGAGGAGTCACAGATCACTAACCCTCGGGGAGATGGAGTTTGTGCGTATGTGTGTGTGTGAGGAAGCTGGGAGAGTGTTTGTGTGTGTGTGTCAGACTGAGAGAGAGCGAGAGGGAGAGAGAGTCAGGGGGTGGTTGTTATTTTACTTCTCACCTACTAACTTCAGTGTTGCTGTCAAGGGCCTAGCTTGGCACCATTATCTGACCAACCACATGAGTGCTTCACCAGACTAATGTCACACAATAACATTACCTTACTGTCCAAGGCCAGTGATAGGGAGGTGCCAATCTCAACATTTTAACGCATACTGTTCACACCTTTTTCCTTGTGGAGCTTATGGCTCCCAACTCCCTGCTCCCCAACTTCCTCCCCTGATATATGTATATTTCTGCCAAGTTTGTACAGCCCAAATTAGAAGTTTAGATTAGTTAAGATTATGATTAATCAGCAATCTAAGGTAGGGTGTGTCAAAGTTTTGTTTTAAGTTACTAAAGAGTTTTAAAGCTGAACTTTTTTTTTTTTTTGTAAACACTGGATCAAATAATAATCTGTTAGAAAAATGTTGCTATTGTTGACGACGCCATGAGAATTGCCAATAATGTAGTTTTTCCTTTCCTATGCAGCGATTTAGCATCCTTTAGCGCCTTGTTTTTTTTCTGACAGTGAAAGTACTGGAGCATTTAGCAGCTAAAGAGCCAGCTCAGAGGCTGGACAAAAGCAGAGCTAAAAAGAGATTTAACATTGGACCTTAACGTTCCTTAGGTTGCCAGAGACCTGACTGATGTTGCTAACCACTAACTTAATAATTAACAAACAGGTTTTATCGTGGCATTGTTGTGTTTTTGTCTGTTCTACTGCCCTATGAGTAGTCAAAACAAATTTGTTCACGCAGCTTTACTTTCGCGTAAACGTGTCGGCCCTAATTTCACGATGATGATGGTGACCATGTCAAAATATACTCATGGGTAGTCACCCCCTTAAGTCGATGAGCAGGATTTTGGGCTATAAACAGATCTTATATGTCTTACAGTTACCATATCTAGACTTAGGGAGGTAATTTCTGTCAGTTAGCCTCATGAAGTCGAAGACAGCAACATCCTGAATGATTTTTCTTTTTTCAGCCATCGTCTTTAATTGTCATTTGGCTTCCAGTCAATCTCCATGACATGGCATGTCACTGTGCATTTTAACCCAGACTGCTGACTGCTGTCAGGGAAGTCAAAGCCGACTGAGCCATGGGTTTAAACTAATGGTTAAGTTTCCTTTACTGTAGCGGTCTATAGTAGGAGCTCTGACTGTGTGGGTTTGTTTCTTGCTCTGGGTCAGTGTTTTTAACCTTTATATAGTGTCAGTAGAGAAACAGAAGCAGGCAAAGTTAAACCAGTGTCTCAATTATGCAACCAGCGCTATAGCATATGAAGCTAATTAATTATCGCTTTACCTGAATGCGCGCTCAGTTTTCTGGCTGAGATCAGCTGCACAGTGTGGAAATGGCTGCTGGTTGATCTCTTTAGCGACAACAAGTCTCCATTAGCAAACATGGTGGATATATTACATACCATATCCGAACCGGTGGCATGAAAAGAATTTTCCATCTGTCTCTGGCTGTCCATCAGTATGTCTCACACGCACATCCACAATAAAGCCCAGGCAGTGATGGGTTTTACATCACTGCGAACACGAGATATGACTAATCACGATTACATGCAAGTAGTCTATTCCAGGCCGAGCGAGCCTATCACTACATAATCAGGGGAGAAGGAGAGAGCGAGAGAAACTCCTGTCACCAGATATTCGGGTGGAACTTAATATTTGCATAACTGTGTGTCAGATAAGGGGGGAACTATTATAGCGTGGCACAGCCATAACCGGAGGGCATACAGCAAGCAAGGCGTTACGGGGGCTGATTGGGGATGGTGTGTGTGGTGATTCCATAAAGATGGAGAGGAGATGCAGAGGAAAGTGTGTCAGACTTTTCATGCCGAAACATTGAAAGTAGTTCTACTGTATCTGGTTCTATATACAGTGAATAATGAGCATTTTATGACATCAGTTCTGCCTTGCGTGGTGGAAAACACCCAAAAAGACACAGTGGGGTATGCATACAGTTGATAGTATTGTATTGAACACTTTGCAAGCCTTATAATCATAATCCCCTTAACTCATTGCTGTTATGTTTGTTGAGTGTTTTATGCTGAAAAGCTGATCTTCACTTTAAATCCCTGAACCGCTTTAATGTGTTTTTTTTAAAGTTCTGCACCAACTAACTTTTAGGTCTCTGTCACAGCAAATGAGTGTTGTGGAGAATTATCAACACAGGCAGCTTTCGGCATGTCACCTCCTCTCTCAGTATGCAAGCACATGATTCTGTCTAGACAATGGTAGACAGGCAGCTGCCTCCGAGCGCACAAAACACACACACAAACACACACAGACATGGAGACTCTCGCTGCAAATGCATTCTGTCCCTTTCATCTTGAGAAGTTGCTTCAGAGGACCAAAACTAATAGATGAATGTGGCCGGCGTATCAATCAATGGCTGAGGAACGGGAAATCAATGCGCGCACAGACATTTAGAGGAATCTGACACGTATGTATAATCGAAGCTGCGTGGATTCCCCTTTTAGCGGCCACGGTGGCGTCCCGGGGAGATGGCTACATGTTGACCCAAATTTCCTTTGACAAGCGTTCTCAGCTGCCACTTACGCACTCGCACTGTCGCCCTCAACCTGATAACCAGCAGGTTGCATTTTTTATTATCCCTCTTTTTCTGCCTCTGTCTCTCCTTATTTCCCTCCCTTACCACACCCTGACACACCGCTCACTCCATTTTTATCTTTTTTTTTTTTTTTTTTAAAAAACCTCCCCTCCACGTTAAGCCCAGACGAATGCACAACACAACTCCTATTACGGGCGCCGAACATGGCATTTGAGACACATCAACACAAAGGCGGAGAACAAACAATAATTAATGAGACAAAACTTTTGCTGTTTTGTCGACAACAAAGCAAGCGGATGAAAGGGCAGAGGGAAACATCTGGAGAGTCTGATGAGGGCCTTTCAAGTGGGACTGGAGATGAAAACTCTTCTGCCTTGCGGGCATATTAACAAGTGCTTTAAAAACATCTCGCAGAAGCACTTTTTTTTTTTTTTTTTTTTTGAGGAGGGGGCTCTTTCAGTGGGCACCCCTTCGCTGCATGGAAGGTTTTCACCACCAAACAATCAAAGAGAATTTGTGAGCAGAGCTTTGGAACAATCTGGCCCTATATTTAGAGAAGGGAATGAATCCACAGGCACAAGCAGTAATCAGATAATTATGAAAGCAAATTAAAATAGACAGATACAGTCTGCTTGCTGGAGGCCATGTTTAAATTCTGCCTTTTCCCCTCCCTTCCTCTATTTCTTATTCTTTTTACTCTGTTAACTCTGTTCTTGTGTCCCGCAGCACCTCGAGCAACATCATTGCAATCAATACCGAGGTACACTTTCACAGCACATCTTCACTTCAACAGATTAATGGATCTGTGTCTGTGTGGATTTTTATTTTTTATTTATTTATTTATTTATTTCATTCACCAGCCAAAATGATGTGGTGTTTCCATTATGCTATAAATGTCTTTGTCCAGCTACTATGGCCTGTGGCATTATTTGCTTCGCGGTCCGTCAAAGTCACGGGGTCAGAACTCGCAGCTCTCAGCCCCAGGCTAGACGTAAAGACTTGCAGTATGGCACACTCTCACTTCCATCTTCAAACTCAGTGGAGCAGACCCAAGGAATGTATCAGTCTTCATCACAAGATGTCCATCATCATGACCCCCTCTCCCTCCTCCTCCACTGTCTCTCTTTTCATGACAACCTCTGCCTATTATTGTCCAGCGTCATTCATGAGATCTCGGAGACTAGTTTCTTCCCTTCCTCTGCAATGCCTCCACTGGCATGGAACTAAATCCCACAGGAGGGTTTACTCTTTTTTCTGTCCTGTGCTTTTTACCTTTTTCAGTACTCATTGACTGAAATAAAACTGAAAACAATCTGACTATTTTTGTTCGTGGGGAAATGATACGGTCCAATCCACAGACCAGTTACTCCATCTTTGTTCTTCAGTGCAGCATCCCTGCCCTTTGTGTTCACATATTCAACTTTTTTTTTTACTTTTACTATCAAAACCCATTTTGCTTAATAAAGCATCTCAAAAAAGCTATGAAACACTGTTGTCACAAACTAGATTTCAGGGACAGAAAACTCTTTTTAAAGTGGCTATTTGTACATTTTCCTTGCCACCAAATGTAGTTTCTTGCTGGGAGCAGGTGGTGATGATTGTCGCTTGACAGGCGCTTTGGCCATCATTGTCTTTATAATTCAAGAGGTTATAATATGCAGTCTGAGCATTGTTATATCTTCAGGGCAGATTTGAATCCACAGTGAATCAGTATCAGTAAGTGATGAGACAGGTTGTGGCTAGCTGATTAGCATGCTAACTTTAGGAGGACAAAATCCCTGATGGTGACAAGAGTTTCTTTCTACTGCTCTCTGAGACAGCTCTTGGTGGGTAAATGAATTAAGTTTGATGCAGAACTCCAGTGCTTCCTCTGGACTGTAAACAGACATTAATGCTAATGGTGGCGATTTAGCAATAGCAAAACTCACAGACTGCTCCTGATGTTGCATAAAATCAAATAATAATTACTGAATTAGCAGCAACCACTGTATAAATTGGGTACAAAAGCATCCATGGTTTTAAAAAAAATTATTACAGTTTATTCTCAGTGATTTGGCAGCATAAGCAAACAACCCACCAACTGCCATTAGCATTTGATTCATATGTGGCTGACAACTGAAGCACCATTTCTAACTACCACAGCCTTTTAATGACCTTTGAGTAGCGTTAAACACACAAACTAGTTCTATCAGTTTAACTAAACCATTGACAACTCATGGTAGCTTACTGAAGTTAGCTAGCTAATTAATGACCCATTTTGCGAATTTGAGCTGAAAACCTTGCTTTTTGATGAAAATTTCACAAAAATCTGAAACTGCTTTTTCTAACAACATTAGATTAACTTTGCAGGTGAGCATAATTGGAAGTTTTATATAAAATGAATCTGAACCACTCTTCTTAAATCGTCGAGAAGAATTTGGTTGTAATGTGTGAACCTTTGTTATGTTAAGCAGTTCAGTGCTAAAGAATAGCATGCATGATAAATAATGGTAAAACAGAAAATAAAAACATGTCAGTGGGGCTCTTCCTCACTCCGCCACTCCATTACTTCACATACATACATTGGACACACAAAGCGAGAATCATAAAAGTGTGCTCTATTTACCGTTCCTATGTTGACATTTGAGAGTTGACCTTTGAAATCAAACGGTCGCGTAGGCAGGGACCAGGGATGGCATTAATGAGGGAATTTGGCTCAGAGTGTCGATTTAAAAGTCCATTAACTTTGCAGAGCTCTCTGCATACCAACTCCACTCTGTGTTTTTCCCCAGCCTACCGCAGCTAATTGCTATTCTGGGTAGGGACCGCTATAAAAGTTCCCGTTTAGCCATGCACAAAGGTTTCTAGGTGCACCTTGTGGTGTATGAGACAATATAAGCCTTTCTACAAATAAATAAGATAAAGGGGTAAAACGGGTCTACAGGGAAAACTGATTCTGCATGCTGAGCAGAATAGTTAGTAACAGATGCTATCAAGAAGTAAATTCCTGATCCCCTCTGTGCAATTTCCATGTTTTGTCTCTTGAAATCGCAACAAATAATCAGCAGAGGGGGATGAAGGGGTGACAGAGAGAAATAAATCCACAAACAAAAATAATGATGGAGGCGATAAAGTACATTTTCTGCTGTTTGCTATGGGGGGGAAGTTTTGATAATTTACTTGCAACTTTTTTGCTTTGAGGAAAATAGATTACAGAGGGCTCTCCCTTCTCTCCTTTGTGTCTGGAGATATTTGGTGTTGTGTGCGTTCTTTCTCTGCACTCTGACTCGACATATGCAGTCTAGCGGACGTTTAGATTGTTTCAAATCAAACAAATAAAATCCTACTAAAAATATCCTACTGTAATTACCTCTAGTTTTCCTTAAAGTACACAGGAAGAGTTGCAGGGAGAATATGAACTGCATTATATTTGCATTGGTGCTGGCCTGGTGTCTTCAGCACCATGGACAGCACCATCCACTGACGATACTGTACCTAGAGAGGCTGCTGTCCTTGGTGCTGAAAAAGCCTACCGTGTACTATGACTGAAGATGTTTGTGTATCTGGTTGTGCATGTGACTTCACTGTTTCCTCAAGTGCTTGCTTGCTTATTTTTGCACGCCTGTGTGTTTATGCTCATCTAAGACTCTTCCAGATCCTCCTGTCTTTGTGTGTGCCCCGAGGGCTCCCCTTCATTTCGCCTTCACTGAGGGGAAGCCATGTGTAAAGATGCAGCTCACCCTTTCCCCACAACAAAACACACAACACAAAGAGCAAACACTAGGTTCCACTGCCATGTCAAACTGTGCCGCAATCGTGAAACGCTCTTCAATAAAGATATGACATATGTTGTTTCAAGGAATTCACCGTGGCTGATAGGAGTTTTGTAACTCCACTTTTGTTTTCACTTGAGTACAATGTCCTGAGGGAAACTACAACATGATTCCACAAAAGACCTGTATGATTTAAAATAAAAAAAAAATTTAAAAAAGGAAAAAATATGGTTTCCATTTTCATAGAACACAGCCATTTTCCTGGGAGTCAGTACTGTAACTGACAGCAGTGAATTACTCACACCAGGTAACCTTTTCTCCATATTCCATCAATCTTCTGGTTATCTTTTCCATCAGCGGCAGATGTGTGAGAATCCACATGGATATCTGAATGGCATACCACGCTCACATTATTTGCCACAAAAACAAGCAAATTGAATCAACCACATCCAAATATCTTCGCAGTGCCCCGTGTGTTTTGGAACTGATAGGATTCGCAAGGGATAATAGAGACCTACAGGGGACTTTTGCGATGGGGAGGATGTGGGACATAAAGAAAACAACACACAACAGGAGGACTGAGCTGCTCAACACGGGCCCACTATGAAGACTGAGGATGTCTCATAGTTTGCAGTGTCTGTGACTGTGAGCCAAGTCTGCAGAAGCAAAATAGCTGTATTTGCGTCTTTCTTTTCTTCCAAATGGAGTTTGGTTTTACCATGTTAAAGCCTCTTCCTCCATTTCTCTCAATGTAAAACACTAACAGTGACAAGAGTGAGAAGTAATTAGGCTGTTGGAAGGGGTTTTTTGATAGTGGTGTTTCTTCCTTCCGAGCCCATCTGCTGCCATGAGCATAAGTTTCTTTCAGATGAATAAACCATTTGAACCAAAGTGAGTAGTGAATAAACATCTCTGTCAAAGTCTTTCTTTCTAAAAGATACACCAAGACACCAATTTTAGAAGTGGCTTTAGTAGAAAAGTTTAAATTTAAATAATAAAGTACTGCACCTGGTCATGTGAGTCTATTCAGCTGTTGTGGAGGCCATGCATGCTCTAGTACAATGATTCCCGACCAGAGAAACTTCCTGATTTGATTAAAGGAGCAATTTGAATCGATATATATGTAGTTTTGCTATTGCTGCATGGCCATTATTAGCATTAACAGCATCAAACTTCATTGGACAGTGGAAAGCAACGCCAAGGATATTTCTCCATGTGCCTCCATGACAGCTTTCCTTCTGCTGATGTGAGCACTAACCAGCTAGCCCTGTCCTGTCTTGTCACTTTACGATAGCAAATCAGTATAGCCTCCAATCTGCCCAGAAAACATAGAGCAGCTCAAACACAAGAATGGCAAAAGGCTTTTATACGAAAACCTAAATATAACCCCTTTAAAAAAAAGCAAAGAGTAGCTGAAATGGTTCATTAAAAGTAAATAATAAAGATTTAAAATAATTTGCCAAAGTAAAATCAATAAAATGTAATGGATAAACAGTTAAAACAGTCATGAAATAAATATTAAGCTAAACTTTAAGTAAAAACAGTTAAAAGAACCATATGTAAACAGAAATAGTTGGTTAAAAGTAATGTATAAACAGTTGATCTAGCTAGCTGGTTAGCTAGCTAAAACTAGCAGATGAATAGCTGAAATAAGATAAAAGTAATGTATGTATGTATGTTGAAATACAAATTTCAAGTTTTTGCTGAAACAATGACAATTCAAGTGTATCAAATTGTAACAACATCCACTTCCATGTAGTGTTACTTCATATCCTCCTTCCCACATGACGGGTGGTGTTGCAGACAGGATACTTAACTTGAGCTCATCTGACAGGGATGTGGGGTCCCACCAAAAAAAAGTTGACAATAAAAACTCTCCTCGTATATTTTCCCTGACAACAGCATATTATCTGATCTTTTGTTATCAAATGGTGAAAACGCTCATTTAGTCCATTTATGCAGTTGACTTACTGCACCAGGCTATATATTTTTACTGGCTTCCATCGCATTCTTTAATTTGGACATCATGCTGTCTCGAGTATTGGATTCAAAGAGTGAAGAAGGGGGGAGGAGATTGATGTGTGGGGGGCTCAGACAGAAATGGTAAGAGGTTTAAAATAAATTGCAGCTACAGCGATTGGGAGAAAAAGCAAGGAAAGAGAGAGAAACAGAGAAAGAGACTGAGTAATGGGGGGAAACCTGCCGATAACTGATAGAAACACGGTGAGGCCTCCGCTGTCATCGAGAGCCAATTTAAACCCCACACATCCATTAATCCCATTGCTGTGATAACTGAACCGTAGCCCCCTCCCTCCGTCCTTCTCCCCTTGCCTCTCCCCACTTCTTTTCCCCTGTTTCTCTGTTGACGGATGGGATGCAACACGCGGTGAGCCAAGAGGGCCCCAGATAACAAGGCTTTCATATCAAGTTGCTCCATTATTGAGATGCGGAGGGGTATCAAGATCACATGGCTTTCTTGTCAGAGTTTGTCACTGTCTCAGATTCGCGGCACGATGCTGAGAGGAGGACAATGGTTGGGATGAGAGGGTGGGATAAGAGGGAGGGGAAGAGTGGATGTATACTTAAGAGAAAACAAAGCAACTCAAGTGCTGCTGAGACAACATTTTGGGGCTCAAAAGATGATGTGGAGCAGTGAGAGGAAGGAAAAAAAAAAAAGGCTTGTTTGAGTCTCAGGTGACGAGACATACAGTATTTTATGTGCTCCTTCAGACGGGCGGGTGGGTGGCAAGATCGGGTAGGGATAAATATCATATTCAGTCATAAAATGAAAAATCTGTGGCTTGAATTATTTATTCATGGATTTCAGGGAGGAACAATAAGAGACACGTAGAGTACAGAAAAAAGAGTGTGAGGACTGAAGGCAAAGGGAGAATCTCTTGACAATAACGCAAGAAACCGACTCCATTTGTCATCTGTTGCGATGGAAATGATTTTACGCTGGTGACCTTTGTTTTACATGTCCCCTAAGTCTGTGTCAGAGCATTTATCAATGTGAGGCAGGAGTTCTGGGCTAAAAATGGAGACATTCAAATGCAGAGCTCGTCTCTCTCGAAGGTGCTTACATTCGCGCACATTTCGAGTAAACGAGCACGTTGAGAGATGTGACTGTTACAGATTGGTCGCTGTGAAAGTCGTGTCTGAATCCCGAAGTCTTCCTTTGTAACTTTTCTTCCACCTCGCTTGCTTTGATGATTGCGGAGCATCACAAGGAAAGTGTAGATCATCCAGAAATGTATTGTGGATGTAATGGTGGCTTTGTTCCTTGAGAAGACACATTTAAAGGGGATTAGCTGTGTGCAGACAGGATCCCCCTCCTACAACCCTTTGATGCCTAATGATGGGCGGGCGTTTGGATTGATCTGGCACTGTGTGGGCCAGATGAAAGGGGAGTTTTAGACAGGGATCTGCTGCTTTCCTCTAGAGGTCTCTCCTCTCTCTTCCACCCATCCATCCACGTCTCTGCTGCGGACCTACCTTTCACTCTTGATGTACAAATGTTGCATTGGTATTTATCCACTCCCAGGCCCCTTTCTTTATTGCTTTACCCCATCCATCATACATCAACATAGTCATTCATTGACAAAAGCCACCTCTCTTGAGCTCCTGATTTGCTTTATACTCATTAACAGTGCCATTAAATTTAATTTAATCACAATTTGTTGACATTGTCTCTTGTTTATTGCTCGTGTCGCCTTCCAAACCTGCACCTTGCTCTTCTCTCAGTCTCTCCTTCCCTTCTGCTCTTCCTCATATATTCCTCTGGCCTCATTTAAATAAAATATCCCCAGAATTTCCCTATTCAATTAACCGTTCAGGTCATGTGCAAGCTCTTGCTCCCTGTGCTTACTCGAGCCCTCTCCACTGTTCTCTTGATCATCCTCTCTCTGCAGGGAATTATATGCTCCTAATCCATCAATTAAGGATATCAGTGCATCGCTTCTCTGGCCCATTAGGGACTGTGTCATCGTATGACTAAGTATATAACCCCTCCACTTGCCTGAGCTCCAACTAATATCAAATCCAATCTGCTCTTTTTCACTCCCTGTCTTCACACCCTGGCAAACCACGCGAGTCTTCATGGATCTGTCACGCATGTCAAAGTTGAGAACCTTTGAGAACATTTTTTTGAAACCCCAGCTTGTAGCTCTGCATGCGCGGAGGTGACTGTTTCTCCTCGAACTGATGGTCGAGGTAGACGCGCATCTCTTTTCGTTAATCAATTCACATCCTATCTCCCATTTAAGCCTTCAAACTCTGACAAAGCTCCATGCTTGTCATCTAGATGAATAATCGGCCAGCTTTACTCATTTGTTAGTGAAGAGCAAAATAAATCACTCAGAACTTCATCTTGAAATTAATTACAAAACCCCAAAACACAACCAACCCAAACTAATGAGGTCCTTTGTCCTTCTCGCCCAAAAAAATCACGATAAAGGTTGAAAGTTTTGTGAAAGTGATAAGGTTTATTGCGTTAAGTGCTGTTCATTTGTGGAACAGATGAGCTAGTGCAATTACCAATGCAGATGTGTGTTCTACATCACTGATGAATGCAGGATCACACAGTTGAAAATAATGAGGCCTTGTTTACCAGCAGTTACAAGCAAAAGGCTTTGATTCCTAAAAAAGTTGCCCTCTCTGAGTTTACGCCGCAGCCAAAGGTGAAATACTGTAGATGGCTTTGTTAAATATTGCAGAAAATAACTACGCATCAGTCACTGAGGAAGAAAGAGAGTGAGACATGGAATTCATTTGATTGAACAACCTATTTGTTGTGTTGAGGTTGCAGAAGATTAATGTGCTGCTGAGTTGGATTATTTCTTTTTGATCGAATTTAGTGCAATCCACTACTAGCGCGTCGCTGCAACTCGGATCACACAAACAAGTCACCCGTTCAGCTGGCTGCCGTCACAAAAAAAAAAAAAAAAAAAAAAATTAAATATATAAACTTACCCAAGGGAATGTAGCATAAAGTGTTCCTCTCGCTCCCAAGGAGGGGCCATCGATATTTCACAGCCTTAGTCCAGCCCTCAGGTGAGCACGCCAGCCTGGCAGACTGTGTCCTGATGGAAAAAGAAGGGGCTACACTGATTGTGCAAGGCCATTTCTTTGGAGATGGCCTCCTCCATTTTAAATGTTTAAACAGCGCCTGTCTGACTCCTTCCGCCACCGAAGTTGCTGCCGCTTCCCAATGAGAGCAGAAACACTTTGCTAGCTACTCAGAGAGGGCTCTGCTTTGTGGCATCAGCAAGATGAAACAACTTAATTCGCAGCTTTTTTTTTTTTTTTTAATTCAGAGAGGCAAGCACGGCTGTAATGAAATAAATAATTCATAATTCATACCGTTGGAGCATACCATCTATGGGGACAGATTAAGTTAATGACACGTAGGCGATGGGTGATTGTAAAATGGGGGATGGGGTGGGGTTGCACTTCCTTCCTGGCAGCGAGGCGTAGCAGTACAGCACCTCTGGGTAAAATCCACAGAATTAGCACAAAGAATGAGAGAATAGCAATCAGAGAAGAAGAAAAAAAGGCAACACAAAGGGTATAGAAGGATAAAGAGCAAATCATATATCAGATGTTAGAGATAAGGCAGTTATTGCCTCCTACACGATACACAAATGTGTAGGCGTATTTGTGTATTTTCACAACCATTATGTCTTTTCATTCTCTTTATGTGATCTGGATGCCTCTAAAATTGGCTCCATGCTGAGTCCAAATACACATTAAAGGGCTGGTCAGACAGAGAATAGGTGGTGCCGTCGGCTTGGTGGAGTCGGGGATAGTTGGAAGACTAATTGGGGATCTGCCCCAGTAGGTGAAATACACTAGCAAGGCAGGAACATACCTGTCACCTAGCAAGAGTTAGTTCAGTTGCTAACAGGACACAAACTTACACAGTTTATCCAAGTGCCGCGGTGTGTTTCTACCACTTGCTCTTGTCTTTTGTTTGTGGTTTTTGTCACTATGCTAATATGCTATGACAGCTTCATCTAGGATGGACTCGCTGCCTCTCTGCTCTGTCGAAGTTCAGCACTGCCTGAGGTGTCAGCCAGGAACAGATTGGAGTTCGCCGGTGTTGAACTCGACCGGAAGGATATGCACAGATGTTATTCACCCACGTTGGCCCTGTATTAGACTGGTGCCCTGTCCGGGGTATACCCCGCCCTCGCCCCGGTGTCAGCTGGGATTGGCTCCAGCTCCACCACAACCCTGCACGGATAAGCGGTATAGATAGTGGATGGGTGGATGAATACTTCACCCAAGAAGTGAACTAGCAACTGATTCTGTTGAAATTGACGGATTTTGTTGGAAAATTTGAAAAGCTTGTGTGACTTTCCCTCGAGTATCAGTAAAACTGCGTAGGTATATTCAACCTGTAATGAGGAATCACATGTCCACGCTGCTTTATTTTATGTTGTGTAGGTATTTGGGGTTTTAGAAGGGTAGAAAACACTGCTATACAGATTTAGGTCAAAGTATGGCAGTGTTTTAAATGTTGTGGATTATTTTGTGTGGTTCTTGTGTTGATAAATGCCCATTAATTCATGTTCTGCCTTTTGATGTATCACATTTCTTTACCCACTTGCACTAACCAACATTTAAACACGCACACTGTGGATGTGGCCTGGATGATGTGGCAGCAAATCTGTAATCAGGAAGAAGTGAATGGTTGCGACCACTCCCGCTGTAAGCAACTCCATCTTCCTCTCTGCTCTGCTCCTCTTCCTGCATAGCAGAGCTGTATCGAGATCTGCTGACAATGTGCCAGCTACCCCTCCGAGACCAAACCGCACAACTGGGAACGCGTCTATCTTCTTTTTCTCTCCTGTCCCTTCCCCTTTCTTCTTCTTCCTCACCAGCTGCTTTTCCCTCTGCCATCCTTCTGCTTTAGATTATCCTCCACCTTTCCTTTCACTCCACCCTCCAGCCTAATATTTCATTCCTGCTTTCAGTTTTCATTTCTCTCCCACTCATCCCTGCCTTGCAGAGATTTGTGTCGATAAGGGCAGGGGAAGGGAGAAAGGGAGCATTTGTTGCGAGGGGAGTTGAGGAATTGAGCTGAAGAACATTTAGTGCTGATAAAGAAGAAGCAAGTTGAGTGAAGTATCTGGGAAGAGGAGAAACAGGCAGGTGAGAGAGGAGGTGTGTGCTTTTTTTTTTTTTTTCTCCCCTTCCTCAGCAGAGGGAACAGGCTGAGTTGCCAGAGCCATAGAGAGTGTAGTCTTTAGAGGCTCTTTTTGAAGTTGAGCCTGAGGATTACCATGGTTGCTTCCTCAGCAGTGGCAAACCTGTGTCTGATGCCTGAGAAGGGCGTGGAGTTGAGGGGAGGGGGGGTGCAGAGAGAAGAGGAGAGGCGTAAAGTCAAAGCCCTCAGGAGACGGCGAGCACATGCAGCTGGAGCAACCAGTGCGCAATGACAAAACCAGGAGAAAGACACAGAGAAAAGAGCTCGAATGTGCGTGTGTGCGCGATTTGTGCCGACGAATGTTCGTGAGGTTCCTGCGAAGCGAGGATTCATGAGTCACTCATTAGTCACAAGCTCGTTCATTATTTAACAACATTTCCCTGCGACTCCAGGTGAGCAAGTTCCTATCCAGGGCTCCTTTATAAGCGTCATGCCTTCCCATCGTGACCTTTCAACGTAAGATCCCCTGGCATGCTAAAGATTAAGAAATAGCACCAACCAGGCTCTGAGTCTTTTAGACCTCATTAAAAACTCGCTATTGACATGCAATCCCTCATCATCACAGGTTTTTGCTTGTTTCTACATTCATATTCTGTCCTATTAGATCTCTATATGCAATTTAGGCACAGCTTGCAGACCTGCTTACAAATGTGCTGTCTGAAGTTAAATCAAATGGTGCTGTGTGGCCTTAACAGTCTTTTTCTTAACCAAAAGAAGCTTATTAATTGGTCTGCTTGAGATTGCAGGAAAAGGTGGAGCTTGGTGGCCTTTCCAGCTGTTTGGCACCGTAACTGCTCTGGTTGCAATCGTGACCTGTTTAACCGTATCTAATGTAATCTGTATGTGGACATCTTATCTGGATAAGTAAATGCAAGGTGCAAATACATGGTGATGGCATCGGCTGAATATTCTGGTCAAGTTAAATGCAATGAACACACACATCCTTTATGAAATAAATCTACCTAGAAAGATTATGGAAACCACTTCCTGGCTGCTTCCTGCCATCTTAAGTGAACCCGGCATCAACTACAAGTAGCAGGACTTCCCAGCAAGCCTTTGGTCATAACCATCCATGGCATGGTTCTGCTTTAATGTGCACCTAATTTGTGTTATCTTGATTGAGGTAATGAGAATGTATATTAATACCAGGTATAAATGCAAAGGCCTGTGGATCAGATGTCATTATCCATTATAATATATCCAGATATAGATCAGATCAGAAAACCAGGTGTAAATGGGGCGGAGAGCTCATCTGATCACATTGCACCACTTCCAGATGCAATGTGTTCTGCATTCTTTTACACCTTGCACGGACCTGTTTTTCTTTGTTTAGGTTATCCAGGGACAAATTGTGCACTAATAGGGGTTTTAGTCAAGCTCTATGCAAGGAGGGGTTAAGGAAAGTTAGTTAAAAACTTTATTTTGAGACACCAGCACCAGTGCATTGGCGCAGGTGGAGAATTGAGCACTAAGGGGAGATAGAGATGAACAGAGAGTGTGTCTGTCTGAGAGAAAGACCAAGGGAAGGGTGGGGGAGGAATGGGTTCCTGAGATGGATTGAAATCATCCATATGCCGCTCGCCCCGGCGTCCACGGGCATGACACAAAACAAAGCATAATGGGCTGGAGGAGGCCATGTGTGACAGGGTATAGAGAAGCCACAGGGAAGGGGCAATGGAGGGAAGATGGTGGATGGAGAGAATAGCTATAACTCAGGAGGAGACGATGGGGGCGTCTGGAAAAAGAGACGGAAGAGTTTTTGAATATTGTGCTCCTGCCTGATAACATCAGCTGACATTATTAGTAGACGTCTGTTCATATCTGTTCTGTCGCCGTAATTTACATTCCTCACCGCACTGGCAACATGGCAGCAGAGCTAATGAATTCAACTGCAAATGAAAGAGTGAGAGGTAGAGTGAGGGAAACTAAGAGAGAGAGGGAGAGTCATCCTGTGAGAGCAGCACATCGCATTCTGGAGCAACTCCTCCAGCCGCTGACTTGGAAGTGAGTCACAGTACTCTGCTCGACTAATAAAATCTACAGCAAGTGTTATACTGTTTCCCCTTGTTTAACACCAAGGCAGAATGTGTTGGGTCATAACAACGAGGTGGTAAAGATGTTTAAAATATACTTCCTTTGTGGGTCTCACAGGTGCGCACATACGCCAGCAGAGGGGGGTAATGATACATTAAAGAGGCAGAGGCTGCTTTACAGCTGCCTCATCCCAGAAAGACCTCACAGGGAAGCATTTTTGGAATTAACTGAAAAATAAACATGTGCCCTTTGTGTTCTTCAAGCCTTTGCACTCTGTGACTTTTAAGGTTCCATTTAGCGGTGTTTATTAGACTTGTTTGTTTTGCCTGTGTTAGCTGCTCCTTTGACTTTGAGCACCAACAAGAGGGTTTATTAGTCATTAAGCCAGCAAGATATCAAGGGAAGGAGGAGCAGTTTCCCAACTTAAAGCTTTTCAGAGACGAGGTGGAGTCGGGATAATCCAGTCAAAAACACGCCTCATACAGGGGCTGCGCCGAGCCCTCATGCAGACTCTCCCCTCAGTAAAGCTATGTGTGCAGCGTGTTTGTGTGAATAGGTGTGTGTGTGTGTGTGTGTGATGGGTTCTTAGTGTATTTGCAGAGCGACTGGAGTGCATAACACCGACAACATACCAGACAGCTCTGAGCAAAGCAGCGCTGACATGCAGGATTATGTGCTGCTCAAAGCTCACGCTGCATCCATAAACACATCAACACTGAGCCGGGGACACTTCAACTGCAACATTTGCAACAGTTTCAATGTTACTCAGGAAATATGTCAGTTCTGCATATGTGGAATTATAATTAATTTCTGTTTAAAGTGTGCATCCAGTAGACATTTAGTCTCTCTGTATGCTACTTGTTCTGCTGACTTCTGTCGTGTTAAAACAGGCCACAGGGGAAAAAAAAGTGCAGACCTGCGGTTGCCAAACTTTTTCACATCAAGGACTAATTTATGTTATTCAGCTTTTTCTCTACACAGACTGCATTTTATCATGATAAAAAAAAAGGGTTGTTTCCATAACAACCAGAGGCCACTGTCTGCACACTGTACTTATGTCCAACACTCAGATACTTAAGCCAAAGACTCCCACAACACAGCCAATTTGCTTCCATATGGACTCTTAATGATCACAACAACCACTCCTTCCGACATCATCTCCTCTCGTTTCACTTTGCGTGGTCAGGTTAAAGGTAAAGCATAGTTGTTAGATGATTTGACGCCATTCTACATTTTTACAAGACCACAAGCCAATACTCTCAATACTCTCAGCAAATCTCTCCACAGCCTATTCTTATAAAGGATGTAAATCTATCAGAAAGCTCCCAAAAATTTCAAAAGCTGCTGTAACACCCCCCCCCCCCAAAAAAAAAGAGAGTTGGGCCCTGTAGCTTTTAGCAAACCTTCCTCTAATGTGAGTGAATAGTGGGTTTGTTGGAGACTATTTCCATCTGAGGATTAATACACATTTATTTTTTATTTTCGTCTAAGTATTTCCAGCAGCAGTACAATGCATGTGGGAGTTACTGAAAAGTGCCCATGTTCATTAAAATAAAGGAACCCAGTGCAACAGTGTGACTCATAGATGTGCTTTTAATAGTTTTTAGACAACAAAGGGATGAGTTTTAGGTCATAGACGATACATGACAGTAGGCTCACTTTATTGTTGCCAGACGATATTCTATGTTTTAGAATAACCTGAAAATAATCTTTTAATATTCTGTCATGATGAATAAACTAAAACCAATGATCTTCTTTTTTATTCTTAATCATTTGTATCCTTGGACTGCAGCTAGGGAGCTACTTAGCCTGCCCAGGAAGCGTCTTGTAATACAAATTTTAGCTGTGGAGCAAGCTAATTCATTCAAGATGACAGTAATACATAGGACATAACTTGCTCAAGAGGAAATGTGGACATGTGGACAAAAAGCAGCCATTTCTGTAATGTGGAAGAGGCACTATAAATACAAGGTGCAGCCAGTCTGGTGATTCTTTGCTGCATGTGGCACAGCACAATGAATATGGAATCTATGGAATATTTTAAATAAAACATATGGCGCACTGCTTTTACTGAAGCAACAACACCAACAACAGTCTAATTTAATCCATTAAGCATGCAAGGACAATAAACAGAGATTAACATGCTATGTGACACGGCAACCAAGCCGTTCATTAAGAGCCGCGAGGAATAGGTACATTGTTATATTGAAAATGACAATTATTCATGCAATCACTGCTAATTGTTACACTTTCCTGTTGCACTTCTGCAAAACCGACACGATAAGTCACAAAGGGAACAAAAAATACTGGAATTCGTTTCTATTTTTGAACTAGTGGAAAAGCACAGTGCTGACAAACCCTACCCTGCACACAAACTCACTCACCTGTCTGCTGAAAGAGACAGAAAACCAGAAGTTCAAAAAAAAAAAAAAAGAAAAAAAGAAAAACCTTCTATTCTGTGAGATAAATTAGGCCGGTGATATGTGTCGCGAGGGCGAAACCATACGTAGTTGATGGTTCTATGATTAGCCGACCAGGTGCACGTTACATGATGAAGATAATAGCGTTGAGTTAATTAGCATTAGCATAAAGTACATCTCGATCATGTAGGAGTGTTGTTTTTATTCCTCCTGTATGGAGCGGGGGGAGGAGGAGGAGGATGAGGAGGAGGCTGGTGCGTAGCCGTAGGATATGAGGTAATTAACTTATCTAACAGAGACATGTTCTTGAGGCGCCTCTTCCACGGAAAATTGGCTTAGATATTCTTTATACACCCCATATAGGCAAGTGGAGCAGTTTGAAATAATACCGCCGTAATGGGGGCAATATAAGTGTGTATGACTAAAATAGACATTCATTAACTAGTAGTATCTCTGCAAGGATATATGCAATGGGACGAAAAAGGGGTGGGCAGCTGTCAGAAAATACAACATTATAAAACGTGTGGGGTGTTTGTTCATTAATTAAACGCTTGTTTGCAGTTTCTCAAAAACAGAGGAGTGCACAGAAGGCCAGGAATAGTGACACCAGCCACAGCAAAAAGGCATTTAAGTTAATATGCTCACTCTGCTACAACCGGCTGCAGTTCTGCATCAAATTCACATCAGTGCACTCCACAACTACTGTGGGAGGTTGTAAACAGTGAACCCGGTCCATGAGGAGGGGAGGAAGAAGGGGGAGGGGGCGGAGGGGGGCACCAGAGTATGATGAATGTATTGGCACAGCTGACTCTGTGTTGCTCTTGTTCTCTCCAGTCATTCGGAACATCAAGCGCTCGCCGGTGTTCCCTATGACTTTGCTCCGGCGGATGTAGGTGTGCGCCGCCGGCAAGTTTCAGCCACCTAAGGAATTCCCACCAGAAGTGCCGGGGCCCGTTCGGCAGCCCAGATTCCCCTTAGGTTTGTCTCCTCTCTCTGGCTTTGATGCCCGAGAAATGAGAAAGTAGCACATAAAGATTTATTAAGCACCCAAGCCGAAAATATTCCAGTTATTTTGGCCTGTTGCCCACACAAATCTCACAGGTTTGAGACCTGCAAGAGGATTTTGTTTTCTCTAAGCGTCCTTGAACAAAGCTGACTGTCAGGTAAATGACTAAGTACCTTTGCTCAAATACTTGAATACAATTTTGAGGTATTTGTACTTCAGAATTTTACAGTTATTTACTTTGCAGCAATAACAACAATGATATCACTCTCATGTCTGTCTGCTAAGTAAAAGCCAAAGTTTAGTTCACAAATTTAACTGATTGTTTGTTTAATCAGTGCAAAATATGGGCAGATGTCTTCAGATCTTCTCTTCTAACTCTTTTTTTTTGAGATGTGATACCTGTACCTCAGTAAAGGGACTACATACTATGCTGAGGCACATTTTCAGAGGGCTTGGCACATCCGGTGACCAATTTGTCACACCGAACGGTTAACGCAGTTACACAACCAGTGATTTAAAAGAGTGAATAATCACAAAGAGCTCAGGTACAACTGCAGTGCTAGGGGGCATCCAGCTGCCTTTTGTGTGATGTTTTGTTGTCCCAATTCTCTCATTTGTGTCTCTTTGATGGAGTCAGAGCACTGAAGCGCCCCGAGGCAAAGATAAGATTGAGGCTAACGTAAGATTGAGGTGACTCATTCTTTTAATTGTAATTAACTGTCGTTTTTTTTTTTTTTTTTTTTTTTTTCCCCTTCCACACTCTTTAGAAAATATTAAGAGCTTGGAAGACTTCTTCGCACCTCCTACCCGGTGTAGCTGCTGTGGGCCCGAGGTAACTGAGGTCTTTCAGGTGATATTTCCAAACAAATAAAAGGTAAGATGAGGTTGAGAGCCACAGCTGTGCAGCACAGTATGCGCGTACCTGTACTCGGCCGTCATCTATAATCAGACTCGGCCGTGTTGTTATAATGGACCTGATACACCGGTGATCTTACAGTGTTTGGCAGCTTGTGTCATGTTGCAGACAGGCAGTGTAGGAGGCGGATGGACACCCATGCTGCTTTGCAATCTGAGCAGGATTTCCATCTGACCGCACACGTTAACCCCGGATTACTCGACATCTTCTTGGTCATGTTCAGATTTTCAAGACACACCGCACCACCGGGCCACTTCTGCCTTGCTTTTGAAGAGAAGTGAGGCAGAATAATCCATATCGCAGTGGTAAAGTCAGGACAACTTGGTGGACAGAACATGTTTGCACAAGCTTCTATCAGGGTGAAAATCATTGCAGATTCGTCATTGTCTGATGTATGAATGTCACATACTGTTTGTAATTTGTTATGCTCTCTACAAGACAACAGTCGTAACAAGAGACATCAAATACTTTGCAGCTGTCTAGTCTCGGCTTTTCAAAGGCAAGTGCAGATTCAAGGATGGCACAGATGTTACAATGGTAAGCTCGTTTATTGCAGTGTGGATATTATTCAAAATGCTCAGGCTGTATGAATACTATGGGCAGAGCAATGACTGGGCCTGTAATGTGCACATGTGTGTGTGTGCGTGTGTGTGTGTGCGTGCATGTGCACAGAGACAGAGACAGTGTGTTCCATTGAAATCTGGCAATGCCAACAGGCTGTTTGATGTTATTTGTCCGCCTAAAGCACCAGCAATAACAGTTAGGTGTCATTTTGTTCTCTTGTTTATTTAAAATAAAAACAGCATATCTGCCAATGCTGCTGAGTTTCACCAAATGCCAAGGACAGATCTGCTTCCCACACTAAATGATCTTGAATTTATGCCTTACATATAAATATTTTGTTTATACTCTCATTAAAGGCTTTCAATGATTCTGTTAAAATAAAATAATAATAATAAAAAAAAGGTTTTATTAATATAGCAGTTATGGCCATATTCTATAATCAGTCTCTACAATTAAGCCACATGCTTGTTTTCTTCTGGCCCAGAATAGGCCCAATTCTGGGGCCCGAGTCTTGCCCATATATATAGAGCATGATTGTCAGATGCTACTTCCACATACATAGCAATGCTGGTGCTGAATACACAGAAAATCAACGCAGGAGGATGACAGCCGCAAACTGCCCAGACGTGGAAGTGTATGGGCCAGACTCGGGCCAAGGACGCAGTCATATATTGGGCCAGAAGTTTCATTTGGATAGCTGGTAGAGGGGACACAGTATTATTCACTATAACTCCATTGGGAACCTTTCTTTCAAAGGCAATGGAGAAAAATTTGTCCACATTAGAAAATCCCCCCACATGTAACTTTGACATAACAAGCTTTTCACAATCATTCTTTAGCACTTTAGCAGCAGGGTGTTGACGACAAAACTAATGCAATCATGACAAGACTAAAACAAACAAGGCCTTACACGGTTTCATTTATGCATTTGATCAGTTTTTATTCTTTTAAAAGAACAGATTAGGTTGCGTTTGATTTTTTTTTTCAATTATCTATGAATGCATGTCCTGTCAACACCATTTCCAGTCAGCACTAAAGATGCTGTAGCAGCTGCTAGCACCTTTTCACTTCATTTCTGTATGTTGACTTGCACGAACCTCTACAGCTATAAATTTATCATCATCACCGTGATTGAAAGAATTTTTCTGTTTCGATTTTCCATGGAAGTGTCTAGGTGGCTAGCTAGTTACTGTGTGCAGGAATAATTGTGTATCTTCTTTTCTTCCTTTATACAAAGCTCTGGTTGGTCAAATGCCAAATCTATTAGAACCTAAAAATGCGGGTAGTGATCCTGTCGGCTACAGTTCTCTACCACATGGCAGCAAAAACTGTGAAGATTGTTGTATGTAAGCAGGTCTCTGTTGGTATTAGGCTGCATACTTTCCAACCAGAATGAAAGCCACAGTATGTGGTGATTGCCCTGGGATCTCATGGCATTCTAGCCAGGTTCTGTACCCTAAGCTTGCAACAGACACGATTAAGTATCCACCCTGGACTTTGCTTGCATTTTTTTTCCCGGTGTCTTCTTACCTTTCTAGGTCTCAAACCCTACAAAACCATTAATATGGAGTCTTCTTGACATTTCCCCCTCATCCCTGTGGCCTCTCCTGGGGGCTTACATCATCATCTGTGGCTGCCAAATTAGATACCACCTGAAGAGGAACATGGCATTTTCTGGCTGTTTTTCTTGGGTGATATGTAAAAACATAGTTAAAACTTGGTAGCAACCCAACACTCTGTTGCTCTGTAAATTTAAGATTTGCAGTAGCAAAGACATATTATCTGCCTAAGCAGTTTTCTTTGCATCCCCTGAAGTCGTCTTTAAATTTAAACATGAGGGAGGTATAGTTCTTATCATTCTGCTCGTTTGGGTGCAGGGTTCATCTGTCATAAGCTGTTACTTGCTCTTGGCCCTTCTTCACACACAAAACCCTACAAACTAACATCAGTATACAACGTTGACTGAAGTTTTACTAAAGTTCTAAAGGCAGTGCTGAAGACATTTCAGAGCAAAAAGGAAAAGCTGAAAGTCTAATGTAAGAAGGCAAACTGCAAGAAAAGTTGAATTTAGATACTTTATTTGAAGCTTTCTTTATTTTTCAGGCTTTTAAGAGACACCTCACTGTAATCCTTGAGGTAGCACATAGGGACTGGTCTTTAGTCTCTACATTTGGTCATTCCAGATGCCACATGCTCTACAGTACAGTACAGACAGGCTTTGTTGATGCTGGAGGTGATCCTGTCAAAATTGCCCAGGCTATTCACAGCAGTCAGGCTGTCCCTGATTGTCCCAGCACAGATGGAGCCAGGGTGTCAGGAGTTGGTCTGCTCAGCAGCTAGGCAAGGCCGGCCAGTTGTATGTTTACCCCTTTTAATCCCTTCTGCAAGGCCTGCTTGGGCGCTGTGGCCAACTTTATTAGATCTATGCATTTGTGGCCTTTCCTCTAGGACAGTGTCAACAGGGCTGCAGTGGTGACTTGGCGAAACTGGTCCTTGAAGTCATCACTCCATCCTTTTCTTTCCAGTTCCCTGGCGCGCTTTACTCACTGTTAAAGGTCAGATAAAGGTCAGGCTGGGGATTCTACACGCCTGCTTTTCCAGCTCTTTCTTCAAAGCGCTGGATTGCAGTAAGGTAATCTGGCCTCTCAGCACATTCTCATGCCAATCTGACCTGCCGTGCTTGGCTTCTGGTCATCTCAGGATTCTCTGACACCAAAGGGCCGAGTCTCCCAACATCAATCCCAGAGTAATAGTGAAAAAAACATTGATTAGCTAAGCAGACTTTCCAGACCTATGCCTCTCTCTCTCTCTCTCTCTCTCTCTCTCTGTGTGTGTGTGTGTGTGTGTGTGTGTGTGTATATATATATACATATATATATATATGAAAACTTAATAAATGCTGTTTAATAATGATATCTTTTATTACTTGATTCTATACTGTATGGACAATGCTAACAAACACACTAACAATACATTTGATTGCTCAATGGGTGCAGACATTCATAATACTAGCTTGTAGCTTGTGTTGCTATAACAAAATTTTTGTTATAGTTAATTTCTCTTGATTGGACAGTTCTATATATTTGTCATAGCAACTGGCTTATCAATTTTTAGGACATTTCTTGAAGTTTGAATCATGCAACCCGTTTTAGACTAAAACTTGCTGCAAGTTACAAAGAACTTGCACACTTTACATACAAACTTAGTTATGGGTTTATGATGAGCCAGTGCGACTCAAGCCTGAAGTATAAACCCATCAGAGGAAGCTCAAATTTTAGGAATATATTACATGAGCTCATTATGAAAAGCTCACTAGAGCAAGAAATCCAACAAAATCAGCTTGCACTTTGCACTTTGATTTTAATATGATAATATCACAAAACAGACAACAATTGAGAGGTTTTATTTCAGAGAAATGTCATTATCACCATGAAAAAATGGCTAACTTTTTAAAACTGAGCCCTTGCAATAGTTTGAAATGAATTGTGCTCCTCTGTGTTGCCCCAAGGAGCAGCTTAATTAACAAAAAAAAAAAAAAGACAAAGAATGGCGATTATTACTTTATGCAGTTGTTAATTGTGGCTTGTATGAGAGGAGAATATGAAATGCTGAGAAAAATATTAGAGAGCTATTAAATTTATTGACTTCATGTTTGGTCATTTTAACCCGGAAATCTGCTGTTCTGCACAAATAAATAGAATTTTATCATCTGGGGGTCACAAAAAAGTGCCCATACTGTTACAAATAAACATGTCAAATAATTTCCATCCTAATGAAATGGAGACACTTCATTAAGTCTCTTATAAATTCAGATTAAATTTCTCTGTAACATTAAATTAATGAAGCACACAACCACAGATAATTGAAAGCTATGCAGATCAAACTAATATACATGTAAGTAATTAAATTGATAAAGGAAATTAATTAACTGTCATTACTAATAATATATTCATGCTTTGGTTTGTCTTAAAATATAAATAAAGCAAAATGCATCTCTATTCCAGCATGTGCTAAATTTACAAATGTGAAAAATATTACCAGAATGAACTATTACACACAAAGACGTTATTGTCGTACCTGCTAATACACCAATTAAAGGCACCAAAATACAAGCACATACACAGTAATACAGTATGTGATAAACCCGCAGGGACATACAGAGTGTTCTTGTGAAGCCTAATGTCACTGCAGTGGAGATATTTATTCTACTGTCTAACATTTTCCACCAGCTGAACAGCCTTTAAGGTTTGGTGCAAATCTTTTTAATTTGAATTTACTTCCAGAGGAAAAAGTGGTGCAACCATCAATAATCCAACAATCTATAAACGTACACACACACACACAGCAGTTGTGGTGGAACTGAAAATGTGTTTTAATGATCTGTGGACTAAGTACCAGCAGGGGGTAGAGCGGAAGGCCTAAAGTTAAGGAACTAAATGTGTTGGGTTGGTCATTAAAAGTGATAGTGGATTCAGGTAGTTTTTGTCCTACTTGGAAAAATTGAACTCCAGATTGCTCATCTACTATTGAATTAATAAGTCATGGTAAAAATTGTAATTATAGACATGAATAGACTTGAATGCCTAATGATTCACTGAGACAGTTTCGTGGAGATCAGAAGTTGCAATTTCAGTAGAAAAGCATTGGTTCATGGCTCTGGTTGAACTACTGTCAAACCAGTTGCTTAAAAATGCAACGTTTGATTTCAAGCTGCACCTATCACAATATTTAGATACACAATCACTCAAATTACAATATATAATGTGAAGTTATCATATAAAAATTATTATTCTTTGATTCATTTTAGTGAAAAAGAACCTGCACTGCCTGCCCAGCCCCAAATGGCATTCAAATAAAGTTAGCAATTAGCCTGTGAACGCATGCAAACACCACATTTTCTTTCAGGATGTATTGAAAACCAAATAGAGCTGTAATATACATAGAGTAAATATTGCATATGAATACGCAGCATGGCAGCGAAATGGTTGTACATCAATGCTAATGTTGCTAATGCTGCTAACTGAATATGATCAAAAATGATCAAAGGCATGTATGTTTTTGTTAGCGTTCATTTAACATGACGTGCACTGTATATTAGAATCCATAAATGTTGTCAAGTGAGTCTGAAGACTCAAACCAAAACCTTACACCAGACTATTCAGAGGGGTCTGGCTTTTACCCCCAGTCGTGCTGTCACTGCTGTGCACTGCTTGCTCTTATTGTGTTTCTGTATGTTTCTTTCCAAATTCATTTTATATTCTAAGGACATGCATTCCTGCCATGTCCAAGTGTGTACCCATTGTAGTGACCCTGGATCCTGACAAGGTCTAGGGAGGTGTGGATGAGCACATGTATGGACATGGAATAATGATTACTCCCTTGGACCTGTCATGGGTGACAGTCTTTAGGAAGAACTGATACCCTTACTACACCTGTATATATCACATAAATATACAGCACTGTACAAAAGTCTTAGGTCACCCTTAGATTTGGTGTTTTATTAATGCTATAATGACCATATATAATTATTTCTCAGTTTTTTTTATTAGAATACAATGAGAAAATACAGGAAATGTGTATGCAGTATTGAAAAACAGAAATGAAAATCAGAAACAGCAGCTTCTATAAGATGAAGTGGCAAGTATTTAATGTGATCTTCCCCTGACACTTGAGCAATAACAGGAACCTGGCTCTTAAACCTAAATGGGATGAACCCTCATTAATGTCATTGCTAACACCTGTATTTGCATTTGACTATTTCATGTCAAAATGATCCTGTGAAAAAGGTCCATTAACTGAAGAAACTGTTATATATGTATGAGACCAACTTTCAATCACATCATTCCATTCAAAATGCCAAAGATCACAGAATCTGACAGACAGAAAATCATAATTTTGCATCAGCAAGGCCACTCTCAAAGGGTTCCTGCTACTGCTCAAGTGTGAGGGGAGGTCACGCTAAACATTTGCCACCTTAGCCTATAGAAATAATAATACTACATACACATATTTTGTATTTTCTAGTCATATTCTAATAAAGAGGTTGAGAAATAATTATATATGTTCATTATAGTATTATAGCACAGACTTTTGCACTGTACTGTATTTACAAGTAGTTTGCTATTAATCTTAAATATATATTGTTATTGGTTTATTGTGTTGAACTGTGAGAAGTTTCAGTTGTTGTGCATTTGTTTTGGTGGTATTACCCACGCCAAAGTTTTGAATTTGACATTTTTTTCAGCTCACAAAGAATTTGGCTTGTTTTAATGTAGTGTATTGGTCAGACTTTCCATTGTACCAAACTTAATATCTCATCTTGGATGCTGGAGTTGTTCTTTTCAGAACTCCAGCTTCCACTGCCAGCTTTTAGTTGGAAACACCAGCATTATGATTACTAAATCAGACTGCAACACATTCTTCATACAGTTTCTAAAACTGGTGGGGGTTTTTTTGTCTGTAGTGGGGTTTGTCCTCACAACTGCTGTCCAAATTAGTGACCATACACACACCATCTGTTCTGGCCTCCTTCCTTTGACAACTTTCGTATTCTTAAACCTGCCAGAAGGTTGGGATTGATGTCTGCTAGAAACCCCAGTCTTATAATAAGTGTTAACAGTACTGCTGTAATGATACTGTGACATTATGATACATTGTGACCATTACTTTTCCGTTCAGTGTCTGAGTTATGAAGCTAATTAATCTAATTGTTTCCAAGGAAAATTGAGTCTGAAATGGAATTTCGGCTTCGGCGTCTCAAATGACACACTTGTTTACTCCTTTACTTCTGAGACAGAGTCACTGCCACTTTGGGTGACTGCAACTGTGGCTCTTTCATGATAAGCACAGTAATTGTGGATAAAAGGTGCACACCACCTTTCATCTTACCCAATGCAACTTTTACTGCACCACCCTTTTCTCCCCATGTCAATGCCTAATGGCTTTGCAATTGGCTTTTAAAAGCTGGCATGTTTTGGCCTTTAACCCCCCCTCCACCCCCCACCCCACCCTTCCAAATCTTTTTTTGTGCTTTCTCTTTCCACAACATTGTATTTCTCTGTACTCTTTCTGTCACAGCACTTTGCTCAAAGAACACAATTAAATTTGTTTGACTTGACCGGTAAATAGTGAGATGGCCCAGTCAATTCTAAAAAGCACACCATGCTCACATGCTGAAGCGATCCAAAGATAGAATCTGAACTTAGCTATAAATGTTGTTTGTGGTTGTAGTGCTCTCTGGAAAGGCCATTAGCCGCTCTGACCTGTGCAGTTAAGAGGTGTCAACCATGATTTGCTATTATACAGCTTTGGTCTCTATGGTTCGGTGCTGATGGCCTTTAAAAGCCCCACTGGGGAGCTCTCGATTATCATCTACTTAAGGACCATCACTGTCCGTGGCTCTCTGTCATTCACTTCACCTACATTAGTTCTTCAGATTTAAGGTCAAGCATGACATTAGGGCTTTACTTTTGACTGTGTACTGTTTCCTGATTGGTACTTTGTGCTCACCATCAAATATGGCAAAGTTTCCCGGTTCATGCAGAGACCTGAAGTAGACGGCTTGTTGAGCAGAGACTACTTTTAGGCACAAGTGACGGGTGGCACAGTTTCTGATAGAGCTGCCCCCATTTTCCCAAAGGGGAATTTCTGGAACAGGTGGTTGCATGTGAAAGTGGAGTCATCTGCGATCTTTCCTGCTCTGATGTCACGCAGCTTCTTAAATGAGAGGAGCTGCTGCTGGTCAAGAAGCCAGCGGTGTCCTTTCTCAGTGGTCTTAGTTTGCAGTGTGGCCCCCCTTCCCACTAACATGGCAGTTGTAACATTCGTGTGTAGTTTGGACCATACTACTGGCTTACACATATGAAGCAACAAGCCTGTATTTTTCATATTTTCCTCTGGTGCTATTCCACATCTTCTTATCAAGAAAATGTACCAGCTGATTTATAATACATGCTCTATCCCTCTCATGCATCTGGAGTCCAAAAAAACCTCCGTCCCTTGTGTTTTTGGACAATTCCTAAACTTGGTGTAAACATGTAGCCAGCTAAGAATTTAGCAATACTTTTCCAATTAACTACCCTGATGTTTGTTCAGCTCATAACTTTGTAAATGGTTGTGCTGCTTGCCAGATGTGGGCTTTATTTCACCTGACCTTGCCATCCTTTTTGTCACTGGTACCCTGTGATATCATGAACTGTATAATCATGAGGGACTTTTCATACGAGCCTTTTTTAGACTTCCTCTTAAGCAAATGACAGAGAATGATCCCACATACAGACACACATATTATTATTGCCAGAGAGAAGTGTTCTGTCAAAGACTGTCTATGTCTAAAAGGATGAGACAGCTCAAATTACCCCGGTCAACATGGTGATGATTATGCTGTCTTCTTGCCATTGTGCCACGCCAATTATACTTCCTGAGGTGCAAGAATTGTCAACTCTCAGCCAGTCAACACACTGGTTGCTCCCCTAGATAGTGAACTCCTGAGTGGCGTCTTTAGAAAAGATGGCCTGTTTTTAAAATTGCTTACTTTTCCTCAGCCTGGGAATGGGAATTAGGGTTATCGTGGCATCAAAAATGCACAATTTGGATGTTAATGCTCACTAGCCCTTTTTAGATTGCAAATGTGGACACATGGGGAGCCTCTTTTTCTGCATCTTTATACTAGTGTCACAAGTAAAATGCAGAAAAATAATACATTAGTAGAACAATGATAATGTTAACGGTGAAGGATTTGAAGAAAATATCAATTTTTAAGATTGTGATTTTGATTTAAATTGAATTTTGAAAGAAATTAAAGAGAAGCAGAAGTCAATATAGTATTAATATTTTATGCCAAAATGATCATAAATGTACTTTCTTCAGACATTAGACATTTATACAGTTGCTTATTTTAAGGTCATTAAATTTTTCTTTTCTTTCCATCAAAACAAAAAATGAAAGCAAGCAGCCCGTGAGCAAGCTGATAATGATAATGTGAGGAACTCACATCTGCTCTATTTTGGTATCAGAATGGCACCTAATGCTACTGTTGTCAGGTCTGCACTTGAGGTGCTCAAGCTAACAGTAGACCAATGTTGACATGAGCGTCACAGACTAATGAGCTGCGCCAACGGAATTGGCGACTGCTAGCTTTCGCTAACTTTAATTAGCTTATTAAGGCTCTATTAAGTGAGTTACAATTCAAAATGTGACAACTGGAATTTAAAAAACGATTCGGCCCCAGGTAATGTGGCGATAAATAATCATGTTGAAGTGAAGCAAAATTTATTCAAAGTATATTCCTTCAAATGTGGCGGTTTTGGAATATTAACTACAAATTTAGCATGAAGAAAAACATTCAGTGCAAATAATCTAGTTGTTTTAATGTCAAAATGTTTTTTTTCACTTGTCATCTCTCTCAAGGCCACGTAATTCTCTTACTTTTTTGAACTGGTGTTTGCTTGGATTTAACCCGACGCCTTACCGTCCACTTTTCTCACAGTCAATTGCTTAATTCACCTGCCCTCGACCACTTCTGCACTGACAGAAATATAATGCATCTGCATTGTAAGGAAAGATCCATGGGAGGGGGTTGAGGGCAATGCTGAAATAGATCACAGTAAGAGTTTATTTGTTAAGCACACACAGGTGTCTCTTCTGCCTCTGTGTTTCTTTCACTCCTCTTTCTCTGCCACTAATGGGGGTGCATGCCCAGCCATCTGTGAAGGACAAGGGAACCTTTTGGCCGAGACAAATCGCTTTGGAGCAGGGCTGTAGCCTCCCACCACCTCCCCATCCCTGTGCTCTCAACACACATACACACAGATGAACACACATACACAAACGCTGTCCCTCTCCCTCCAGGGTAACAAGGGAAGCGTCTGCGTTGGGTCCATAGTGTTCCATCAGGAGTCAGCCAACTGAGCCACCGGTCTAATCCCTACCAGCAGCCCACATGGCTGCACTGCCAAGTTCCAATTAGACCCATAAAAAAGTCCTCCATTTTTCCCGAACGGGGACCTTTATAAGGGGTGTGCCCAGCCCTCCATGACCCACCAACCATCCAATATAACAGCGTGGCTATAAAAGCAAAACAAGATGGGGAAAGAGGCCAGCATTATAAGATGCCCCAGAGGGGTGACACTTGTGAGGAACAAACAAAGCCCTCTCCTCACAGCGGGGAACAAAGTAGTAACTGTCTGCTTAGCAAGCTGCAGTGACTCGAACGGACAAAGTTCAACCTCAAAGGCTCTGAAACCCATAAACCTGTTGCTTGGAGTCAGTGACGACAAGCAGGTTTATTAAAGCTTGAGTAGTGAAGTACGCCAAGCCTTTCAAAATCACAGCGGCTGGTGCATCACGAGAGATAATCCATTTATTTGTTGGTATTCCTTCACTGCAAGTAATGTGCCATTTCAAGCAAATTGATTTTATAGTGGGTCAGGGAGACTAAGTATTTCTGTTTGAATATTTTTTTTTTTTTTTTTAGCATTTCTTGAGTTGGTACGGTACCGGTTTAAAGTTTAAAATTTAAAATTTCACAGTTTGGTATTTTTACTTGGTGGTTTTACTATCAAAGCATGAAAGCAAGTGGTCTGTAGAAGCTGTCAGGTGGCGGAGAAAGACCAACCATCAGAAAATTCCCTGACAAAAAGCTATAGCGGTGGATTTATTACTCCTATCTTCTATAAACACAACCAATATCTTGTTAATGGAGACAGGCTCTTAATAGTGCTAGCTCTTCAGAGGAAAAGAGTTTGGCTTAGAACAATGTCATCGACTGTGTCTGTGTGTACAAGTGTGTGTGGGGTGTTGCATTGGCCGTGTCCAAACCTACTCATGTCCTGAGCGACCTTGCTAAATAAAGACCAGTAGATTGAGCCATCCGCTCTCCCTGTCCATTGCTGAAGCACTGAGGCTTGAAGTATACATTTGCGCGCTGCATTACACCCTCTAATAGGCAGTCAGTCAAAATAACACGCTGCCTGAAATGTCAGCGTTTACCTTTGTAATGACCAAGCTTCCACTGAAATTAATAGATCCTCAAGCTCGTCTCTGTAGCCGAGTGTCTTTAAACTGTCAGAGGCAGGGACCCTGAAACCACCACACACAAACACGGACAAACACACGCTTAAACACACATCTATGTATTCCTCCACAAATATGCCGCATCCCAACTTCCTCGCACTGGAAGTCAATGAAAGTGCAATATGGCTGTAATGCAGACTAAAGCTTTTGATTGACTTGTAAAATATGTTTATGTGTTGGGTTGAAAAAAAAAATAATTGTGGAGTGCTGACTATGGCCAAAACTATTCTCTCTCAGCAGGGCCTATCCATTACTGAGAGGATGAGCACTGCCACTGTAATTCGCTACAGAACATTTTTAGAAGTAAACTAAAACAATCCATAAATATACTTGAAAAAAATACTTTGAACATTTGGGGCTGGGGGGGCTTAAGATAACAATCATCAATCAATGAATTTCTTGCATTCTGGTGCTTTTTTTATGCAGGAGTTTGTGCTCTTTCTGCATCCATTTATGGCAAAAATGTCTTTATCTATGTAAAGAAAAGCAAAATTCAGACAATTCAAAACATAATGGAAGATAATGAAGTAAGGATCTCAAATTCAAATGTTCCATGTTGTCAACAAATCACATGGTGCTGTACTTTTGACTTTGAGAAAGTTGAATCTTGCGCAACTGGACTTGGTTGCTGCCATCTTAGCTAGCTAGCGAGCTTTTATGGCTAGGCAACATTAGCCTTAAGATTAACTTGCAAACTAGCAAAAAAAAAAAAAACACTTTGAAAAGTGATTTCACAAAACATTAAGTAGCGCCCAACTTGCTAGGTTTTGAGACCTTCTCATTTCCCCTTTGGGATACTCCATTATCAACCTGGCTGCACAAGAGAAGAGGAGGAGATGCTGTTTATTGAGAGTGCAACACTGTGTGTGTGTGTGTGTGTGTCTTGTCCAAATACAATTCAGATTTTTGGGTCAGTGCTTAAAGTCAGGGTTGGGTTGGTTGTGGTGTTTATCGTCGAGTAGAACATTAATGCAAGTGTTTTTAATTTTGTCGAAAAGTGAGGATAATTACATTTGCCACAAAAGATTCAAAATATTCAGTGCTTGCAATTTATATTAAATTTTTGGGTTTAAAAAGGATTCAGTGCTGAAGAATAAAGATGAAACTTTGTAAATGTCGGTTATCACCTTTTTTGTGTAAAATTCTTCACATACACAGAGTGTTGAAAGCTGAAATGCAGACACATCCAAACAAAGCATCCACTTACCCCTGCACACATCCATGTGTCCAAATGTTCTCAACTGATTTTGAAACTTAGTCAATAGTCAACTGCCCCCACTTGGCTATGTTCAGCGATCATATGCATAAACAGGAGCTGCTATTAGTGTGCCACTGGAGTGCATTCATGTGTATTCACGGGTCAATGGGAAAATGCAGCATCTGCCCTCACCTCCTCTACTGGTACTCCCATATACACAATAAAATGAAATGTTAATGGATGCTAATGAAATGGCTAATTGTGGATTCGGTGCAGCCATGCGAAGCTCACTCTCTAGGCCTTGCTGTTCATCGTTTATCACACAAATACCTCTTGAGAGTTCGAGAGAGAGAGAAAAAGTAAAATAATAATGATAATAAACATTAAAAAACAATGAAACGATAATTATGCATGCGGATGAGGCGCCATGTTAACCTGCTATGCAGCATGCGTCACGCCATTTTAGAGGTGACATTCCTTTGTGCTTGTCCCACAGATTGTGGTGGAACTTTTCGAATGGTGAGATGGAAAGGTAGCTCGCAGTAGGCTGGCCGGCGGCGATTTTTCACCTCAGAAACAGTCTTGCTTGTCAGTCCCGACAGAGACAGCCGCTGAGGCCTGCTAAAGCTGAGTAAAGCTCGCGGCTGTCTTTATCTCTCGGCCTGTGAGCCCAGAGTGGTTTCAGGCAGTGATTAGTGAGGCGGATCCCACATGGGTCACCCTTTTGCTGGAGGAGATCAGTGCTGGAGATTTGAGGCATCTGGGCACCTTTGTAGTAGGAGCATGTGAGTGACAAGAGAGGAGAGGAGAGGCGGATGGAATGGAAACTGGAGAGAAAGGGAGACAGGCAGATGGAGAAGAGGTCTGGGTACTAACAGGAGGAGATGAAAGCTGTATGATTATTTTGCTCAGGGAATAGAAGTGTTTGGTATTTTAGATGTGAAAAAGCAGCCTGCTAGCATTTCATAAGACCTGTGCCATACAACTTTAAGCTATTTCAAAACACCTGAGTATGGATATGGGCTAAGAGTGACACACTGTTCATGAAAAATATTGTAAAGAGAGAAAATTCATTGTTTTTTGCATGAGCCTATAGATGGAAAATGTTATTGCATTCTGGCCCGCCATGCTTTCTCTATCAATATGCATAAAGTCGCATATAGCATAAAAACTGGGATCGGGGGAAGCAGCTATAGCCTGGTCCAAAGGTATTGAAATCTGGCATTCAGAAATAACGTGGCGCATTAGTGATCTTTTGAGTTCCTGGTAGGCAGATTTTATTATCCTTTGCCAAATCCAGTCTTAGTATTTCCCCCCAGTTTTTAGCCTTTGAGTGGGTGGGTGTAGTCTTATATTATATCATATTGGTATCCATTGGTATCGAACATTATTGTGTCAACATTTCAATTTGTGCATTTATCCTGGTTTATGACAAAATAGTTGGCAAATCTAATAACGGCATGATCTGCCTCCTGCGTTATGTGCCATGCTAATTAGCATGCAAACTTTGTAAATATTACACCTGCCAACAGTGAGGGTGTTAGCATTGACACTGTGAGCATGTTAGCTTGCTCAACATTTAGGTGAAAGCACCATTGTGAGTACGGTTGGTTTTGTTTGCATTACACTGGGTTTTGTACTACTGTTCCTCCCCAATCAGTACAATTTACTGGTCTCACCATTGTGTAGTTTTCCATTGAAAGCGTGTACTTGTATCTCACATGCTATATGCTTGCTGTTCGATCTGAATTCAGGATATTTCTGTCAATCCCAGCACTGCCAAATACATGTCAAAGCAACTGCATAATACTTGGAAGAGAGCAGAGGTGACCAAGTATAATTACTTTTGAGCAACGAGGATCATTGTTTACTTTGATGGCTGATGGTAGATACATATTCGACCAGGCTCTTATCGTCCAGAACAACTGATTCCACAATCTGCTTAAATGGCAGCAGAAACTAATGGCCCACAGGAGATAGCCTGTGACTTGTAAATGAGGAAAATGTCCTTATTGTTGGAACGAAAGAATCAAGATGGTATCTGAGAAAGTGTAAAGGTGGTTCGAAGAACTTTGCAGGACACGAAGGGAGAGATGAGCCCTCGTCTCATCAGACTTCCTTTCATTTGGCTTTCTGAGCGAGCGGTGGTAGACATTTCTCTTTTGGCTTTTGTTAATTACCATTTTGAACGTGTTGAATGACCTTTTTTATGAGGCTGTAGATCGTTTTTGAGGATGGAAATTGAATTTAAGCAGGTTGACCACCTTAAAACTTCTCTGCGTGTGTAGTCAGTGAGGGGAGAAGAAGGGGGTTCTTTTGATTTTGCTGTCAGTCAGTTACTCTAACACCATTTTTCACTTTCTCGTGAAGGTCTTTGTGCATGTGAGTGTGAATCGGCAGCATAGTGAATCGACCTCCTATTGTCTAGTGAGATGGGGTATTTTAAAGTTTCCAAATCATAGTCCATTCACTACAGGAAATTACTAATCTTACTGAAACCCAGTCTCCAAAATAAAGGGCACCTAACCTACTTAACATGTTTGTTGGAACATGTAATAGGAATATGCTTCAAGGAGTAATTTATGACATTAAATCAACATTCATTTCCATATTCTCATGGCTCTTGCATAGACATTATAATGCTAATTATGCCCATTACAGTGTCATTGACCCCCCCCCCCCC